>REGM01000209.1:104085-155617 GCA_004194415.1 Aurelia aurita | reverse complement strand
TTTTCATCTTTAAATACCAATTTTTCACTAAATTTGTTGCAAAAAGTATCCGTCGAAACAGTGTCCATCTACCCATGATCTTACATTCTGTGTAAAACCTTTTTACATATGTTGGACACCACTTGATTGCTGACCATTTCGTACAAAGAGCACGGAAATTGCATGTTTCTAGGCTGATTTATGACATTATCAAGTTGGCAGGAAACGATACTTTGCACCGGAAATTCTAAAGTAAACAGCCACTTGAAATTTTGATAAACTTAAAAATTCAATTTCTCATCAGTGGGTTGTCCAATTTTGAAATTTTTTGCATTCCGTTGAGCCTGAGGATACCCTCTTCAAGGGAGATGTAAAAATTGGCATATTTTCGAAAATTCATTTTTTCCTATTTATTCCATAATTTCGTCGATCTGGATCACTGTGGAACGCTCGTTTTGATGAGCGATTACTGGGACTCATCGTAAGCAGTCTAATTGCGTCATTTAATCGTCTTGTTTTTGGATGGCTTGCAGTTAAGATTGCATTCCAGAATTGATACAATAATTTTCCTTCCATTTTAAGAAATTAGTTTGGCCGAAAATTTAAGAAACTCTAAGAGCACTAAAAAATTGTAAAACCTAACTTCAAAGCTTGTTATGAAACAAGTAACGTTATTCTCTTTCTATGGAATAGTCATCACAGTTGTATGTTTTAGGCCTTATTAATATATACTCTTTTTCTTGCAAAGTTTTGTTCTGTAGCCAAGAAACTTGTCTGTAGCGAATGTAGAAATTACATCGTAATTTTTGCACCCAGGAGGTATAAATCAGTCAAGCAACTTTTAGTACAAAAATAGAGAAAAATTCTTAACAAAACAAGAACCAAGTCTTACAGATCCATGTTTTCCGTATTAAAAAGCATGTGCAATAGTCCGTTCTCAGTTCACGGTCTTCTGGGGGAGCATTATTTAGAGGATAAATCTCAAATTTTCCTTTGGTTAAACTAGAGCAGTCAGAAATCCTCAAGGAAGACTCCTTTGAATTGTGTGTGTCAATACGAATACGGTACAACCCGTCGCTCTCAACGATTAACATTGGTGAAGTCGTCGTTTTATGACCAAGCAGCGCATTTCGTCCTTATCATATTCTTAGGCATTATTTATGCTAGTAACTAGGTATATTTTCCTCCTTCATAGGATGGACCATCGGTATCGGCAGACGCTAAATCCAGCGGACTTGCAAGTGATGCAATATTTCAAGAGATTGCAGCTCGCGTCAAAGATATGCCCGATGTTGCTAAGCAAATCAATGGAGTATTTGTGTGGAAAGTGACTAAGGATGGCAAAGACGCTGGTAAGATTGTAAAATTTCGCTTCTTTGTAGCAGTAATAAATTAGGAAAATCGTTGATGGTATGAAAAATCTGATTGCCCTAGCTAATTCTACGAAGTTCAAACCTATAGAAAACATCTTCATTTGCAAAGTATCTGCTGCTATTTGCCTGCATTAGGGAGAGAAAATCATGGTTTTTTTAGTTAATCCTATGACAATAGTTGACGAAGATCTAAATTGATCTTTTTGCTACAAATCAGTCGTGATTCGTTGAAATTGGTGGACAACTCTTGAGGAATCCACTATTGATGTACAGTAAAAACCTGCGTTTTAGAACCTACAATTTTGCAAGTCAGCCTGAGTTCTTAAAAAACGAATACAATGGATTGGTTCTTATAAAATGGTAGTCTAATAGGACAATTTCAGCCTGCAGGTTCTTAATCCACTAGGTTCTTATACGCGGGGGTTTACTGTATAATAAACAATGTAGCGTATGGTGACGAATAATCCATACTAAACCTATGACACGGAGTTTTAAACTTTCTTTGTACAGGAAACTGGGTAATGGATTTCAAGTCTTCTCCTCCTAAAATCTACCAAGGTGCATTTGAAGGAAAATCTGATGTTCAACTGACAGTTACAGATGATGACTTTGCTGCTATGGCAACCGGTCAGTTAAACCCACAACAAGCATTTTTCAAAGGCAAATTGAAGATCAGAGGAAATGTCATGTTGACACAAAAACTTGGACAAATATTCAACCAAAATGCAAAACTGTAACTGCCTATTCAAATAGTATCCGCTGAGCATTGAAATGGAATTTTCGTATAATTTTAAGAATTCATATTGCTGAAGTCTGGTAGGTTCTGTAATATTTTTAATGAAATTGCAATTTAATTAGATGCATTATCGTCTGAAAACATTATTTGAAATATGGAGTACACCTGGAAAAGCTTTAGAGTACATTTAAGGGTACACCTCCCTAGGCAGGCATGCTTGCAGCCTGTTACGCCATTAGTATCGTAAGCTATAAAAAGCGTCCTGAAATTCTCCTTAAAGACCCATTGCTAACCATGATTCTTTGCAGGCCCATAGTAGACTTCCATGTGATACGAAAGTCGTTTCTGGCCTAAGTTCTATTTGTGTTGGTTTTTATTCGGGCCGCAAAGGATCATGGTTAGCCATGGGTCTTTAATTCTTAAGGTGTAGGCTTTCAAACGTCTATACATTTTTTTTACTCAACCGGTGTATCGTCCACACCTTGCCGTAACTTTCCGACTTGTATCTCCCACCAGGATTTTTATTAGTCACCCCATCCCATTTCAAGGACGGCCCCCTTCCAAGTTTATCGCTCCCGAAAGGACCAATTGCACCGTTTGAGATGTAATTTCATAGAGAACAGACTAAATTAGTTGTGAACATATAGCATTAACATCGGTCAAACATTTTAAAGTTGGGATGTTTTTCCTTGGAAGCTATTTCTGAAAATGCTGAAAAACGACTGGCTGCCAAGCTAACAAATGCTTGTAACTTTAGAGCAGCACGACCGATTTTAATTAAATAAATTACATACGGTCTGTTCACTCAACTCATAGACAAATTCAGAAACTTGGTTCATTAACCACAGCGCTAATTATTCCTTGTGTTTGATTTCGGAGGGGTCCCAGTGGACACTGTTCTTATAGTCCCCCTTTGAGCTGTCTTTTAGATCACAAAAGAGCATTGTATATGTCACAGAACTTTCCTAACAACTTCTTTTATGTATTTTCTTTAAATTTATCGAATTTATCGTTCTACGCTCGCTTTTCCTATTAGCTTTATTAGCTTTATACCTGATGAATAGTACAGCTCGAAACGTTGTTACTATTCTTAGTCTTCGTTCGTGGTCGTATTTTCAAAGAAATTACTGTTTTACTGATACAAACGACGTACAACACGCACAACAACATTGTTTTTCTTTTTGGTACAATGCCTGCCAAAAGTCTTGGAACACCTCAGCTAATTTTGCCTTGTTATGCGATTTCCCCCTCCCCCCCCCTTAGAACAATGTTGCTCTGTGACGATAAAATAAGGATGACACGACGATTCGCGACTCTGATGAAATGCTAGGACAATAACCTTGCAAATAACATTGTTTGGGGGGGGGTATGGGGTGCCTCAACTAATCTCTACTGATAGAATTGCGGAAAAGTGTGTCATTATCAAGAAATGGCCAAAGTGTTCCAAGGACTTTTGGCAAGCATTGTGTGTTTGAATGACAAAGGGCCTACAGTAGCACCATTTTTGCATGCTAAATGATGGTTAATCAGACCGTGAACTGGAGATTGTTCACGAGTTGAGTGAGTAGACTGTATCCAAGTTTTGACCTTTCCACTCAATACAGTAAAAACCCGCACACAAGAACCTATGTTTCTAAAATCAGCCTGTTTGGGTTCTTATTTATGTGGGGGTATTGCAAAATCAGGGTGTAGGTTCTCAACACGGGGCAGAGGTTCATGACCGATTTTGTTTTTTTCTTCTTTATTTTTGTGTAAACCAAAATCTTTTAACGAGAACCTGAACAAAAAATCAGGGTGAAAGGTTCTTGTATATAGGGTTGGAAATCCCAAATTTCAGGCTGCAGGTTCTTACTAAATGAAGGTTCTTATATGCGGGTTTTTACTGTACAAAATCTGATCTATTCATTTATGAAAATTGGTTAGTCATTTGCCTCAATTTTGAGCATTTGTCGGCGCCTTCAACATTCTTTTGATTCCAGTTGGAAGCGACAACTAAAGATGCATTTAAAACCACTTTAGGAACTGCGTTATCTCAATTTTAACGCGTGTTTACTCTAGTATCAACCAAACTTTTATGAGCAGAAAAAGTAGAAATTGGTCAAATGTCGTATAAATAATACATATATACTGATTTTGAATCTTATACGAAGCTTATCAAGTAGCTTATCAAGTAAATTTACGTATATAGCCTATTAGTTTACACATCAAAGTGTCACGAATTGCTAATAACACTAATTACAAATTTGTTTATCTGATTTCCTAGAGTGTAATACCAAGCATATATCTTGCGTCTACATTAAGCCCAGTTTCCAGTCAGTGGAATTTTCCGAGCGGGCGGAAATTCTTTTGTTTACTACAGAAAATGTCGCTTCGCAATTGAATAGAAATTTAAGGTTGAATGACTTTTGATTGTTTAAAAGTCCGCCCGCTCGGAAAATTCCACTGACTGGAAATCAGCCTTTATGAAACGAGAAGCTGTTTTTCAGCGATCGTATTTATTTATTTTCACTATTATTAGTGAAACAAAATATTCAGGTCTTCGATATGACAAAAGTGATTTGAGAGCCGCAGGAATAGAGTAACGTTTGTCAATGCATTCAATCAAACAAAAATAAACAGAGAGCGCTGCATAAAACCTTATTATGTTTGGCTGTAATGAAGGGCCTTAGGACGATATTTATGGCCTAAGTGGATGGTGGTTGCTTTAAATCCACTTACACAACACTTGTATATAGGTAAGCAAAATTTACTCTAAAAGGCTTTAGGACGACCAATAATGTTAAGGCATCCACCATCCACTTAGGCCACATAAATATCGTCCTAAGGCCCTTGCTCTAATGAAGGTATGAAAGCCTTCTCAGGAAACGCAAATCAATGTCTCAATCGGTGACTCGAATCCTTTGTTTTACAAAACGCACCCTTGGTTATCAGTATATCATGAGCTAAGTGACTCGAAATTGGGTCCAAAATTCTTGGCACTGGAATGTTTTCACAAGAAAGAGATGCGCACTTTTTCTTGATTTAAATGGGATTTTCACATACAGCGACCTCTGGTTTACAACGGCATTTTGCTCACAGCAATCAATAAGATATTTAGCAATTTAGAAATAGCCATTCAAATCCGATTCGAAAATATCGAAATATTGATGAAAAATTTCAATGTCTCCTGTTTACATTTCAAATCCTGCCATTTACCAGAAATTGTTGCTCGATCCAGACCATTTTGCTGTAAACAAGATCTGTTGTTGCAACTTCAGCTGAGAGTTTTAAAATGAAATGGAAAACATTTTTTCTTCAGACGGTCGCATGTCTAGAAAAGGACTACACCTGAGTAGCTAGGGTCGATTCGGGCATTGCAAACATCAGGCTTTTGTAACACTTTGTACACTTTGTAAAAAAATTCCGTTTCGCAAAGCACGTGTTTTGAAAAGCGAATGTTTCGAAAAGCTCAAAGCGACCCTAGGCTATTTAAAAGAAAGCCTCCCCTAAATTGCGTCTTTATCAAAAGGCTCTTACCTTGTATTGTTTGTTAAAAGCTGCGTGTACCTTCTGAAATCTCTCGTTGTGGCAGACAACAAAAAATTACTTCAACAACCGAAGTTTCAGGTAAGATTCACAGAACCTTTCGCAAACTTGTTCACAGCCCGAGACCAAGTCTTTACGTTGTTCTTACAAGAAAACGACAATCAAAAGGACTATNTTTTGTAACACTTTGTACACTTTGTAAAAAATTTCCGTTTCGCAAAGCACGTGTTTTGAAAAGCGAATGTTTCGAAAAGCTCAAAGCGACCCTAGGCTATTTAAAAGAAAGCCTCCCCTAAATTGCGTCTTTATCAAAAGGCTCTTACCTTGTATTGTTTGCTAAAAGCTGCGTGTACCTTCTGAAATCTCTCGTTGTGGTAGAAAACCAAAAATTACTTCAACTAGTTTCAAGTAATCTTCACAGAACCTTTCGCAAACTTGTTTACAGCCCGAGACCAAGTCTTTAAGTTGTTCTTACAAGAAAACGACAATCAAAAGGACTATTGAAACAGAGTTCATTATTGAAGATACTCGTGCATTACTGTTGGACGCGCATGAAAGTAGACCAAAAGCACCACTCCCAGAAGAGTGCAGCGCAATGTATTTCTTTTGAAATGGCATGGCCTGGGAAAAGTCAATTCTTTCAATTTTAAAAGCAGCACACGGGTGAATGCAGTGCACTTATTGATAAACGGTTTACGGTGTCCAGTGCAGTGTTTAACTTTCACTGGCAAACTGAACTTGGTGTTAACTTAAGCTATTAAAGCAGAGAATTTACCGTTGCAAGTTGAAATGAAAGCTCCCTCGGACTTACCCCAAGTCTACTTCGTGAATCTGTCTCCCTGGGCAGTAACGTTGCGAGGGAGAGAAAGGCGAAGACAGGAAAAAGAGAGACAACTATCTTTCTCTCGCCTCCTTTTCCCTTTCTCCCTTGGAGCGACACCGACTTACAGAATTCTGCAGAGTGAGATTCGAGTTTGGGCACAACATAGACTGAGAGCAAGTATAGAGACCCCTGCGTTCTGCGGTCCTAGGAAACTGGTAGTCGATTATTTGATCTATCGATATACACGATTATACGATCAATAACAATCAGCTTTCATGACTGCCATTTAGAAAGCGACTCGAGCCACCATAACTACTATTTGAACCATGCGAACTTGTCCTTGAATGTTTCCTACCTAACCCGTAAGTATCGTCCAAAGTACTTGATTTTCTCGATGTTGAATGCGTTGCTGGCTCGTCTTCCAGCGCCGTTAAACGCCTTCTTAATCGGTTTGATCTGTCATAATGTCCTGATCGCCTGTCTAGCGATGATTGTTTGCGACGCGATGATAAATGACTTGAAATACTCTCAGTCTCGCTGTCAACATCGGATAGGTCGTCATCGTCTGAACTCGAGGCTGCCATTTCACGCTCTATCGCTTCTTGAAGATCCCGGATGCGTTTATTTGCAAGGTTGAGTTCTGTTTTCGAAAGAGCCAATGTTTGGTCAAGGTTCTCGATTTCGGTTTCCTAAAGATAGAAAAGAAAGTAAATTAGGTACACAATTCTTTATGCATGTTACCCCGAGTCCGGAAACCCGAGTTCGGAAACTGTGAAGATCAAGGATAAATGAATGGATAAAAATAGATAGAGAAATAACTTTTAAAAGGGAGTGGGTAAAGAAATAAAACAATGATGAAAAGGAAAAAAAAGGAAAGCTGTAAGAATGAGGACAGAAGAGGACAATTCATAAAACAGAACACTGCGCGCAAAATACTTGCTTTCACAAATTTGTAAAAAAAGAAAATAGCAGAAAGCTATCGTGTTGTTGACTGATCTTTAAAGAACACATGTCAACCATCATGCTTTGCAAGTTTTGTCCAAGAAGAAACAATATTTTCATATCATACGAGAATCAACTGCAGGTTGAATCCAAATCAATAAGGCTCTGTAAAATTCAAAAGCTTAACTTTGTTGCTTCTCCTGTTGTATTCCTCGTTTATGGTGCTGCTTTTACACGTTTTATGGCTGTTTTGGTGATTAACTGTGAAGATATCTGTTCCGAAGATAAAGCTAAATAGGCCTAGTTGCCTACCTACGGTTAAGAACAAACATCATACTGAGAGACTCCACTCACCCTGGTGATGATGGAACACTTTGACAAGCTCATATCATCGCATCAATCCTGCTAGCCTAAAACTAGCCATTGGTGATCCTTAGAAATTAAGTTGTTTCCCGCACTTTTTCAAATCTCGCAAAGCACGATGGTTGACATGCGTTGTTTAAGCAACGTAATGATATTTGAATCATTTCTATCAGCCAATTACTTTATTCATATAACAGATGCACTTTTTTTGACCACCTATTTTGGAACACGAATTTCTACTCACAGCTGTCTCTCTTCGTCTTTTCTGCTCATCTTCGTGTTTTCGTAGATTTTCAATCTCCTCTTTTAAATCCTTAATTTGTCGCTGATATCTACGATTGAAATAAATATTAATCATATGTGCATTCCGTAAGTTATGCTTTGTAATTAATTCGATTAGCTATTTTATTTTATTAGAAAAGCCTGCAACTAAAAGGTTTTTCGTTTTTTACAACTATGAGTTTTGACAAGCTAAAATTCTCGACCAGTAATCTACCATAATTTCGTTGTTTTGTTGTCTGTTTCATGTTATGAAAATTAATTTGATTTTGCAAGTGCCATCCATAGTAAAGACCCGGTGAAATAGTGTCTTTTTTCACCATGGATGATACAGCGTAATGTAAGTATTCATTGTAGTTCTTCATCCGTATAAAAAAAACAACCCTCTATCGAGTTAAGATGAGAATATCGTTTACAAAACGATCTATAAACCAATGCATTGACAACCGGAACCAAAATGCTTTACCTCGAATTCATGTCAGAATATGAACAAGAAATGATCGGATACCAAAAATTGTATTCCGAAGCAAGAAATAACACGTTTCGCTTGTGGTTCATCCAGACATGGCCTAAGCATGATTTTCGAACGCACCTATATGTTGGTGCAAGGGTTTCCAATAGACCATTCCGCAATCGAACGCGAAGGTGCTGTTCGCGTTGCACCTCGGGATCGCATGGGGGTTTCGAAGTCGGATTCGATTTCGAGTTCGAAACCTCCCAAGCGATACCAAGATGCAACGCAAAAAGCGCCTTCGCATTCGACTGCAGAATGGTCCATTTCTTGTTGAGTTTGATTATAAGTCCTAGTTCGAGTAATCAATTCAGTTACAAGAACATGTGCAGTACTAGCAACGTAGTTGTTGTAAAAACGATTACTTGGACGGTGATTTAGAGGCTATACCTTCTTAGAGACTAGAGACTTACAGCTAAAACAGCCTAATACTATCGTAGTCGCGCTTCTGATCCTGAATTCCAGTGTACTTGCGAGTATTCATGCTGACTTGAATATACTCAGGGAAAATGTAAGGAAATATTACATTGTCGCTGTGTATACACAAGTAAACTCCACTCACACAAGTACACATATTTCGCAATCAATGATGTTACACCCCAACTTCATCTTGAGGGCTACTTCACGGATTCAAGCCTCCCTTTTCGTATAAGACATATTACTTGTGCAGACTCATTACATGAGACATAGTTTCGCTCTCCTGCCTGAACTGATATATGTCTCTAGACTTATAGACTAAGGGCTTTGGCTCCATCCTTTCCATCCTATAATAGGCCAGTAACAGAAACATAATATTCTACATGCGATAACAGTAGGAAAAAAGTAAAAATAGTCATACAAAATTGTTAGCTATTGATTTTAAGTCAAATGATTTTGAAAAAGGGATACATATTCTTCAAATAAGACGATCTTCGAAAGGACTAACGAATTTTGAAGGTCATTATATTGTTTGACAGCACAAAGTGTACCGGGAAGGAGAAAGGGTATGTAAATCATTGGGAGAAAGAGCTGAAAGACGTCGACTAATCTCTGCCTTGATTGAATGAATAATTTCGCAATGACTGCAACTCGATTAATCCATAAATATTAAAATTAAGTTTTGATAATGATCAATGTCATTCATTCCATTTTCATTTTATATTATTTAACCACGGTAGGTCTGTCTTGTGGAGACTGCTTTACAGGGGGTCGTGCAAAAAGACTACAAAGTAAAAACCTAATTTACAAATGTTGCTAAATTAAGTTAAATAGCAGTAAAAAAACTAAAAATGACGAATGCACAAATACAGGATGGTTTCAAGACCCAAAATCAACCTGAACACTTACTTAGACATTTCCGCCTTTAGTCTGCTTTCCTTGTTCGTTTGATTATCTCGCTCATCTTGTATGTTTGTGATGTTGCCCTTAAGTCGAACCAGTTGTGCCTGTAGATGAATACAATGAAAAATTTACATAAAATTGTTTGCACATATATATTGAGTCACTTGAAAAGGAAATAGCAAAATTGCATATTCAATAGAATGACCCAAAGTGTATATTCGCCTGAGAAGTACCACAATTTTTACGAAAAGAAATTATTCCTAAGGATGCTAGGAGTCGCCAGTGACGATGATGTGTTCAATACTAACCAGTATTTTTTCTGTTTGATGCCTCAGTTCACCTCTTTTTAGTACTTTGAGACCGGAATAGCCTTGCTTGTTAGTTTTGAAAAAACTCTACTTAGGAAATACTTATTCCAGACCCCCTTTTTATTAATTTCGAGCTTCTTGAAAATGTGAAACGTGAAAACCTTCTTTCCTGAAATGTGGCTCGGACTGTATTTTTCTTTTCTCATAATTGCTAATGATTTTTTAATTTACTTTTGATATTCTTTACAGTCAACACAACTTATGCTTTTCGCCTGATGACATGAAATTTTCCACCTACCCTGCTTATTCCAAACCCCTTGTTTATTAGGATTCGGAAAGTTTTCCACCTATCCCGTTTATCCCACATTCCGGACTCGAAAGTAATGTCAGCGTAGCTATGGAATAGTTGTGTCAGCGTAGCTAACATGGTATACTTTAGCATCTTATTTCTCTAAATTTTTCTTCATAGACTACCATTTTTTTACTCTTGAGGATTTAGATCTGCAAAGAAGCTGCTCACTTGACAATAGATATGGATTGGCCAATTCCTATGATGAAAGTAAATAACACCAAATCAGCAGCCCCTCTCCCTTTTATGTGTGTTTGTTTCTGTTGTTTTGATATCTTGTTAAAGTTGAATTGTGAGTGCCAACCATAATGGGGACCAGATGACCAAGTGTCCTTCCCTGCTGTGGTTGGCACATAGTAATGTATTTATTTTGTAATTGTTTTAATTTTTAGATGAATATAGAAAAATAAAATAAAATAAATTAGTGAAAAAAATTATACCGGGTGTCCCAAAAAAAAGTATACAGATTTGGTCGACCATAGCGATGAGAATTTAGCGTGAATCAAACCGAAAACATTTTTAAAACATACCTCTATAGTCAACTTGAACACTGATACCTTGTTTGTGGATATTGGTGCTTTTAGCGTTGAAATATTAATCTTCAAAGGACAAATTTGCCTCGACCTCCAAACCAGAGCTTTGGCGTTTTGGCCTAAGCAAATTCTTGAAGCACAGTGAATAAGTTAACAATAGACTCGAAAATTTGAAACAGGAGGAGAAAAATTTAAAACTGCACAGCTGATACGTTTTAAAAGTGATGATTTGCGTGACACTTATCATCAAGGGAGCTCCGAAGTAAACTTCTTTCATTTTAATATCAAAAATTTATTTCAAGACGTTTACTTTGGAGCTCCCTTGATGATAAGTGTCACGTAAACTGAATTTTGCAAAACGCAGCTGTTGTGCAGTTTTCAATTTTTCTCCTCTTGCTTCAAATTTGTTCAAGCCTATTGTTGACTTATTCGCTGTGCTTCAAGAATTTGCTTAGGCCAAAACGCCAAAGCTCTGGTTTGGAGGTGGAGGCAAATTTGTCCTTTGAAGATTAATATTTCAACTCTCAAAGCACCAATATCCACAAACAAGGTATCTATGTTCAAGTTGACTATCGAGGTATGTTTTAAAAATGTTTTTAAATTGATTAACGCTAAATTCTCATCGCTAGGGTCGACCAAATCTGTATACTTTTTTTTGGGACACCCGGTATGTTACAAGAAAATAAAGCAAATTGCACTCACATCAAGTCGGTTCTTCATTGTTGTTTCTATGTCAATCTTCGCTTCAAGTTCCCGAATCTGAAATTTGAAAATGAAAACATTTATAATGGAGCTTTCTTAAAATGACTTACCAATTTTCTGCCTAGTGAGTAAAAAAACTTGCATCCAGGACCAACTTAATTTTAGACACATTGCAAAGTCTTGAGATGGCTCTCAATTTGTCAGACTTTGTGCTTTTAGGAGCTACCTGGTTTTAAAGTATACTCAAAAATCTCAAGGAATGATTATAAAATTCGATTTTAATGCTGCACTACTATTTAATTGATTTCTTATGTCCTTGATGAAGCTCTGATGTTGTGTAAGGCTCGGAACTTTCATATGAAATCGCAAATTATAGATGTATGGCTACACATACCATGTTTTGTAAAATACCATTGCTCAAAATAAGTTTTTTCCATGCCGTAAGTCCATTGTCTCTTCCCCCGAAGGAAAAAATAACGACCACCTATTAAATATATTTGGTCTTCGACACAAATACACAAAAAGAAAATTTAAAGATCGGTAACAATCAAATTTGGGTGATTTTTAAAATGATGCAAGTTCTTTTTGACCCACCCGGTAGGTATGAGCATTCCTTACCAAAGCTGAAACTGTCTAAACTGTTTACCAATGAACACAATTCTCCGAAGCAAAATAGCCAATTAACATCTCTTTCAAGTTGAATGAGGGAGAGATTTTCTCCAGGGGGCACTCAGAGCATACACATATGGGGGGGATGGTCAGTCCAAGAAATTTTCAGGCAACCTAAAAATATCAGTTCAGTTTCATTGCAACCCAAAGATATCAGCTCATTTTATACTTATACACCGGTAAACGGACATAAAATATCCTGAAACAATGCAAATTGAGGTCATGATCGCCTCTAAAGAACCCAGAAATATCAGTATAACTATATTTGATGCAAAAAAATATCATGGCCATAATTTCAGTTTGTTCGGACGCAAGAATATCACTTTCGGCAATATTCTGACCCAGAAATATCTGACTTGCCTCCCCGTATGTGCATATGCTGAGTGTCCCCCCTGGGGGATTATTATAGAGGACTTTACCTTTGCTTCTAGCCTTTGTACCACTGCTTTGTCCACTGTTGTTTCTTCATAGTAATTAAGTTTACTGCTCAATTGCTGGACCTGTGTGAAAAAGAAGAAGGATATAGATTTAGATTTTGATGCAACGATTTTGATTCAGACTGTAGCCGTTTATAAGCCAACATTTGAAGTGGACTTCTTCGTCTCCTAAATCAACCTTTGTATTCTCAGGTGCCAAATAGATTCCTATTTATTAAATTTTGAAAAATTCTCCCACCCCCAAGCCTTATTAGGACCCCTCCACTAATTAGTTTCATGGAAATGTGAGCAAAATTGTCCTTAATTTATAAATTAAGACCCCCCCCCCACTTATCAAGTTTTCAAACTTTTCCTACCCCGCAACTATTAGGCCCCACCCCTTCTATTTGGCACCTGAGAGTACGTACTATAGCATACTTAGAGCTATTGCAATTTGACTGTAGTATATTCGATGCAAACTCTATTTACGCTAGTTCTTTTGATTTCAACTGATATCACTTCAGTTGGCTGACCAGACAGTTCAGTTGAGCAAGATAACCACGGCGAAGTTAGTTCTTGATGACAAATGTAGAAAGCAATATTAGAAGGTTCATTTCTACACACAACATTTTGATGCATTTTTCAGAGTAATATCAAAATCTTACCTTGGCTTCTAGCAAGTCTTTTTCCGCCATGAAAGATTGAATAGTTGAATTTCCTTCGACGATTTCATTTTGTAGCTTTGCAACCTGCATCAAAAGCAAATCCAACTAGATAAAAACGATTGCATTCACAAAGAAAATAAACACATTAAACAATGGCATTCATCAGGTATTCAGCTATTAGGGAACTTTTGTCAGAGAAAATACTATGTAATAAATATCAAACGATGCACAATTACCGTAAAAGCTCTATTTAGCCCCCCTCTCTAATAATCCTCCATCTCTAATAAGCACCTCCCTTCTAAGCCAAAGTTTAACAAAAGCAAATGAGAGAGGTTAGCAAAACTTTCCCATTTGATTAGCTAAAACAAGTTTGGATGTTAATTTTGACATGATCTACGACAAAACTGCGTCGAATTTGTGTAGTTGACAAGTAGACGTGTATATTGAGTAGCAAACTATGAGGAAAAAACCAAAAAGGCTATCATTTATAGCCTTATCATTTTACTTTGTGAATAAGACCCTCTGGCGTCTCAAAAATTAAATAAGCCCCCTTCCGGGGGTTAAATAAAGCTTTTACGGTTCTTTTACATCTTTATCCTACTAAACGAGAACTGGAAAATGGTGCCGTCACAAATAACAAAAGTAGCTCTGGCAACGCAAATGATTTCACAGCAACAGAAAATGTTGCAAATTTTCCCTGGTTGCACTTACTCTTTATGCACAATTTGTAAGAAAAATTTCATCGTACCTCAGTTGTCAATTGCTTGATCTTTTTGAACAGTTCTTCGACTTCATCTTCACCATCTTCTATTTTGCTCAGAATTTCAGCATTTTCACGAGATAGTAATAAGTTGCGCTCATCAACCTAAAATAGAGAGAAGCAAAGCCATGAAAACACTCCCGAACTCTAGCCTAGATTGGGCAAAGCTAAGGTTTTGTTCATAAAAAATAAAGACAAGATTTTCTGTTGCTGAACAACTGCTTTTTCAATGTATGAACGACATGAAATGTGGTGTATTGTTCTGTTAAATTGATTTTATACATGGTTTAATGGCAATTCTCGTACCTTTAAAACCATTGAGACATTCTCCTAAAGTCTGAATATCAAGACTGACTACCATACCAGGCCTCATCAAAATATATGGAAGATTCCAAAGATAACGCAGATTTCTTTAAATTTGCATATTTCTATTCTTTTTTAAAGTTAAATCAGTCCTAACTTCTGAGTTGCGTACCTGACACCTGAAGGACTTAATTTCAATGGCTGAAAATTTTCATTACCGTGTGGACGCGGATATAAGGACACCGCGTACATAAGAGCATGCCTTTATACTCGAATATAAGGGCAAAGACCTTATATAAGAGACTGTTTCGAGAAAATCATGGAAATGAGAGATGACGCAATTTTCATTAATTCTGGCTAAATAGTTTCATATCAACAGTTTCACTCATTTTTACATACTTTCCTTTGGTCCCTTAACAAAATACGTACACGGCACTTCAAGTCCACTTCCTCTTTTATTTTCCCTTTTCCCAATAAGCAAAAACAGGAATAAAATCTATATAAGGGCATGTCTTTAAATGCGAGTCGATGGAAAAATAAAAACTATCATTTTTTTATATTTTCAGTTATAAGAGCACGCCCTTATATCCGCGTCTATGCGGTATGACCGGGACCTTTAACCAAGTAAAATTGTAAAGAAACTTGCCAGAAAAGGAATTGCAGAAGTCTTGTAGACAAAATAACTGAACACTTAATTGAAAGTACCTCTTGTTTGGATCGTGTCATTTCTTCTAATTGCTTTTGCAAATCTTCCATGTCTGCCTCGAGCTGTTTCTTCGATTTCACAGCAATATGTTTTGCAAATTCCATGTCCTCCAGCTTTAAATTTAATAACAATAATCGTTAAATTGACAGCTATATTAATTGTTAACTTGACAGTGCAGCTAAATAGGTGGGTGCCTGGGTAAGCGATCGTAAATAAACTCAACTGGAAACTGAATTTTGTGCAGCTTGGAAAATAGGAACGATATTGCAATAGACAGTGAAAAATAAATTAATTGTTTTGAAACTATCTTTAAATATTTTGAAAAATAATTAAAACCATCGTAATTTTTAAAGAAACATGGAATAATTTTCAAGAAAACCCTAGTTTATGAATGTCTACAATATGGTATCAAGCACAAGTCTTTCACTCTTCTCGTTTGAGATTTAGAAATTCGATGCGTCACATCCTCAAATGCGTTGAAATATAAAATACGCTGTAATTTCGAAAAATATTTAAGAATTCTGAAAAACCCAACGGTAGAATTATAGCAAAGTAGCTAAAGTTCGTTTCAAATTCAATTCAAAGAAATCGGTCAATAGGATTTTACACCAACCTTTTTAAAGATTTGGAACCCATGCTGGCTGGCAATGATTAGAACAAGACATTAAAACCTATATTTGTAAAATAATCAATTGATAAAGAAGGAAAAAGAAAATAACGAATTTCTTTAGTAACCTGATTTCGTAGCTGTTTCACTTGATTCTTGTCTGTGTTCTGTGATGCCTTCGATAGAAAAAATTACAAAAATTACTAGTTGCAGTGCAGAGTGTAATTGGACATTATATCTAAGTTATTCTTTCTTTTGTTAAGGTAGAGCTTCAACCTACAGACTGCTGAGGCCTCTAGCTATATATACAGTAAGCGACAAAGACACCATTTTTTAGACTCATCCGGTACAGTTAAAAAAGTGACGCGAGAGAATTTTTGTGAATTTCTCACATAAAAACGAATAACACGAGTTACTGTACACCTAGTTTTTCGAAACAATGATGACGCTCGAATAAATTCGGTTGGCTGAAGACAGTTTAGCTTCTTGTACAGCAGATTTTCGTGGCAAACGTTTTCAAGGTCATCTGTTGCCTTGGACTCTAATTACATTAGATTTTAGTTTTATGATTATATTAGACTTTAGACTATAATAATAACATTATCATGAAGTATTGAATAAAAAAAATGCCAGATTTGAGCTTCTGAATGATCCTTGCTCCTGAAATTAGAAATGCAGATAATTCAGGTTGAAAAATTACTGTTACATTACCTGGCTTTCCAATGCATATTTGGCATCTTTGTATAGAATTCTGAGTTTCTTTAATTCTTTCTTTAACTTCTTTTCACTTCCACGATCAGCTAATTCATTTGAATGTCGTAAATCGAATACTCTTCTCTCTAGCTCTCTTCGCATCTGGTAATACAAGAAAATGTTTCAGATAAAAGTGTTAGCGAGTAATAGCCATCCAGACAGCTAGTCTTAAAGGGGCTCCGTCGCCAAACCATCAACAAATCTGCAAACCCGCACGTGTCGCCAATTACCCATTGTTCGTCCATTGTTTTCTGCAATTTGTTTGGTGGCTTCACCCAAGCCACGAAAAAGTGACCGTTAAAAATCCACTTATATCCGAGCAATCGTAGAAGATTTGAATATTTGGTTTGCTCCTCAGTGAAGTACAATGATTTATCTTCAAAACAGCGCTTTCATTTTGGGAAAAAATATGAAAATCCTGTCTGATATTTCCTTTCAAAAAACTGCAAAAATCATCGTTTTGTCTAAAAATAGGCGACGGAGCCCCTTTAAGGCACTTTGTACGCGTCAAACCTGATCGATGTATGCGATAATTGCTTTATTCTAGCAACAAAGGGCAAATAAAAACTTGGGCATCAAACCAGGCATTTGGTTCATCATTTTAAGTGGTAACTGATAGTGTCAATGCAAATTTTCACGGAAAAAGAAACGCCTTGCAATCTTAGGTGTTCTGATAAACTACAACTACCGAAGGTGAAAACAACTTGCCTTGGAACCGATACGGTCAGATTTATGGGGAAAAAAGATGGGAGACAATACCTCCAGAATTGAAAAATTCAGACTCCCTTGAGATTTTTAAAAGACTTATTAAAGCTTGCAACAGCAGATTATGTAAAATATTTTATCCCAGTTTAGGTTTTCTACTGTAAATTGTGTTTTTCTTTTTTCTTATAATATTGTATGTATTTTTATAAATAGTTGGCCTTAATTAGCATTATAGCTACCGGGTGCGCCAAAAAAAACTATCCACGTTTGAAAAATCGTAGTACCTAGAGTACTGGATGGATTTGAATGAATCAAAGTTTGGTTGATAGCAGAAAGACTGAAATATTTTTGTGATTTTTCTCGTATTTTTATGAGTACAGATAATACAGCTAACTTTGAATTTAAGAAAATTCTGTGTTTGCAAAATGCCTGAAAAAGGGCCTAAAACACTTGATCAAATCTTACAGAAATTTCTCACACCGAACAATGCAAAATTACAGTTTTTCACGGGTATCGGATGTCGTCTGCACTTGTATTGCCATGGGATTGAAAATCTTTAGTACTTCTTTAAGAATTCATTTCCTATAACGCGGGAGAGAGATTAAATGCTCTTGCATCTTGTTTTATGCGGGAGATTTCGTACGATTTGATCGAGTGTTTTAGGCCTGTTTTCAGCCATTTCGCAACAAACGAATTTTCGTAAAGTTGAATTTANTTAAAAAAACTAGAATAATCATAAAAATACTTCAGTCTTTCCGTTATCAGCTAAAAATCAATTCATACAAATCCATCTTGTACTCTAGGTACTACGATTTTTCAAACGTGGATAGTTTTTTTTGGCGCACCCGGTATAATTCCTTAGCCAACTTTAAATTAAAGAATTTATTATATAGCCCACAGACAAGCTGCGGTTGGTGTTGTGCCTTTCATGCACCCCTCCAAATAATCTTCTTTGAAAATAAAATCCTTCATGAACTAAAATGAAGTTCTGAATCTTTTTAAACCTGTATTATTTTTTAATTTGGCAACATAATAGGGTAACATGAATTAACTAGTCTTCTATGAGGTGGATAATTCATCCACAATTTTGGTTATAACTTACAACAGGATTATCAAACTTCCCAACAATTCTTTATGAGAACACAGCAAGACATTCTGGAAGAGTTTTGGATGAGAACCTCCAAAATAAAAGCAATCATCAGGTATTCTACCTTGACAGCTTCATTCTTTTCTCTGTATTCTTCCTCGATCTGCTCTTCCAGTTGTCTCGCCTACGAGGGAATTCAAGCAATCAGTTTAAACCGCGAGATGAGAGTTAATACACTAAACAATGTTAACCTAAAAAAGCATACACGAAAAAATAATCAAATTCTATTAGAACACCATCACAATCTCGAAATCTTAAAATTTTGCTTTTGTTAATCAACAAATTCTTGAGCGATGAAAGAAGCTGTTGTTGGATCTGTCAAGGAAGCTTCTCGCACTGATCAAAACTCGCTAAGATTTTTGATCAGTTGAAATGTTGATCTTGGAAGTCCGGGTTTGCCTCCACCTCCAGGCCGGGGCTCTTGGGTTCTGGCCAAGAACTTCTTTTTGGATTCGATATTTCTCCATAGGAATAGCCTTGGACATGATTGTCTAAAAGTACTAAATTAGCATTCAAACCTTTCGCTGTTGATCTGATCTCATTTGCTCCATTTCATCATCTTTAGAATCAAGGTCCTTTTGGAATTGCTGTTTATCTCTTTGGCTAGACATCTCAAGTTTAAGTTTTGCCTGGAAATTGAAAAACGTACACAGAAATGAAATAACTGACTTCACTCTTCTGTAGTCTCAAGTCGAAGATTTGCCGCTAACTGAGGCATCATTAAAGAGGAAAGATTCAAAATCTGAAACGTTTTTCTATTTGTCGTTCCTTGTCTGTACGAGTGGCCTTGCAAATCCTCTCCCTAATTTTAACTCAACTCAGTACAATGCGTAAAATTTCGATTGGTAAAAAGTCACCTCAATATCAAACTTACGACGAGTGCTACAATCAAAACAATGCATCCTCTATGATTAAACTAAATTTTCATCTATTTTTTCACTCAGATAGTATAATCTGGAAATAAAAAATAATCCTAGCTGATAACAATTTCATCTGGTATTCACCCGACACTTTGTAGATGTTACAACAAGTAATTGCTTGTTACAACAAGCAATTACTAAACATTAAGGGTGTGTTTGATTGTTACCAATTCTGAAAACGGTAGACTTGGTAGACTCGGAATTCGCGTTTGATTGACCCCAACATTCTGAAAACGGTAAGTTTCGTAGGTTTGGAAGGCCTTCTGAACCTTCTGCTCCAAAAGTCAGAAGGTTTGGCAGACTTTGGAGAGATTCTCATTTTCATTAGCAAATCCCTGGTGGTGAATCCGAAACCTGCTGTTTTGAAGATTTTTGTGTTTGATTTGGAAATATATTTTCGTCTCTGCGAAGTCTACTGTTTTCAGAATCTGGTAGGTATGGAATTACCAATCAAACACACCCTATGAAAAATATGAGCCCACTTTCTGTAGAACCCCGTAACCCTGACTTAAGAACACATAATGTTCCACTTGTTAAATTTCGGAGTGCAAGTAAGGAAAAATACTGTTGATGTCTGGCCAAAATTTTCCATAGTTATGAAGATACTTTAAATTGTCATTTAAGTTTAGGTGGTCCCTAATGAAATACATACATCTTTACTTTAATACAAAATCATAAACGATCTCTAATTTCCGTAATAGCAATGTGATGGGCAAATATTTATTATGAATTGTATGGAATAACAGTATTAAGACAAATTCAACATTTATCAAGCTGCCCGTGAGACAAGCTCATCGCCAAATATCATATTTACTCATTGCCTGGTTACTCAACAATATCAAATCATGGCCTAGTCACTTAGTACTGTCACATGACGGGATTCGTTTCAACTACAGTACTTATCAAAATGAAACATTATCACATACTAATTTGGCGACTATTTATTTAAAGGATCTTCGTCATGTTCCTGGATCTCTAGGCAAGCAGAAAATATAATGGCACTCCTTAAAGGTTTGGATAACTGTCTTCCTGTTTCTACTTCAGTTAAGGCATTCCCTATATTAAATATCCCCCCTTTTATCGTTATCATTTCACGCCTCATCTTTTCCTTTCGCCTGTAACCATCCTCCGCTTGCACACTTCCAGAATCACTCTTAATTATTATGGTGAGCATGATAAGAGACACAGTTTCCTTTCTGTTAGTAAAAATTGATATGAAAACATTTTTTCATTCCACGTACTCTCATCTTCCTTCTCTTGAGCCTCTGTTATCCCCCCTCCTCGTTTCGTTTTCCCACACTCTCCCACTTCCTGGTTCGTTCCCAATTATCTCACATCTGTGATATTAGTCATCACTTCCTTCCTTGTTCGTGAAAAAAAATATTTGGAAATTCCTTATTCTTCATTCTGCGATTTTGGCAAAAAATTTGACGAGATCGAGCATATTTTTGCAGCAAAATTGGGAAATTAAATATACAGAAACGTATCGACTAATATTTAAAAATCTTTGAATTTACTCTCTCAAACTTCATCCAAGGACCTTCGGCCTTCCCTTCTCACTCCTAGTCTTATACTGTATTCATGAAATTTGCCACACACTGCAAGCCTGAACAAGTTTGGCTTTTTCATATCCTACACATTTTCTTTGCAAGACTTTCGATCTTCCTTCCTGCAACTAACCTCGCAGAAAGCGGATTAATCTCACATTAACCATAATGAAACATTATATCTAAGTCTACTTTTACTTGAATTGCATTTAAAAATTCCAAAATACCGTGAAATCTTTTATTGGTCCTTACCGTACCAACCGACTAGTCTACAGTTATCGACAATTTCAGCCCTTCATTCCAATAAATCTTTGTGTTTCAACCGTAATATGTTCTTTGCTGCAAACAACGGCGTGTCTTTAAAGACTGTTCAGTTGACTGACATAAAGACCGACAAACTGCAATTCAATTGCAAAAAATACAAAATACGAGGGCCTAAAAATACCTGTTCAAGCATTTGAATTTGTCCAGCCTGCTCATCAAGTTCCTCTTCTTGTTCTTGTACTTTCAGCTCAAGCTCTCGTTTATCACGCTTTAATGACAAGGTCTGCAAACAAAATATGCAAATATTAGCCCTGTTAAACATCTGGTTAAACTTGTCGCCTTTCCTGACAAGGTTCATAACCGGAGGGTGCACGGTACGACTCTTGTCTTTGACGGAAATCAGCGTAATGCTTTTTTTTATTCATCTAAAAATTTACAATACATGTTACAACCAACTATACTTTCTAATTGCTATACAACTATACAACACTACAGGGACGATACCACAGGGAGCAAAAGACAATGACTACCCCATGGCCATTACATAAAGACATACAACAAGGAAAGGAAATTTTCAAATACAAACGGAAAACGAAGCTACAAGTTAAGGTAGCTTGCAACCAAATACTTTGGAGTATAGGTTCAGATTTTAAAACTAAACGTTGTATATTCCAAATTGATTATTTGGCTGCAAACTTCCTTAAGAAATCACATAATTACAAGCGTAATGCTGTCTAAACACAACAGCTTGATATACGATTGTATAATCCTATGTCTTGGTTTTTTACCATGTACTTTTTGACTAATTATTGCAGATAGCCTGACACAGCATTTTTGAATTGAATGGTATGGGAGATATTATCTCCCTAGATCTTCGGTTTTACCAGGTACTTTCAACTCTCTTTATTTCAAAATAACATGACATAGCATTTTTTATGGGTACAACCCCTAAAATTTGCCATACAACTGTGTACTGTATTGACCTAAATTGGGCTTTTAGCAGATATTTTCCGACTTCTTTATTTCAAATATGGTTGACACTGCATTTTAGATAAGGGAACGAGAGATATCACTCTCCCACTTTGGTTACCTTGCTTTTAAAAGGTACCGGGTGACCCAATAAAAACTGAACATTTTTTAAAATCACCAAAATATAAATAACATCGATCTTGAAATTTCTTTTGGTGCGTTTGTGTCAAGGACCAAATTAATTTGAGATATATTTCAAAGTATGGAATTGGAATTTGTTGTGAATTTGTGGGCATTTATACTTTTATGCCTTTTATGGGCTACCTAGTTTTGAAGAATGCTCCAACATCACAAAAGATGACAATCAAATTGAGTTTTTTAGCTACAACACCACTTTAATTGGTTGATTATGTTCTTCGGAAACCTCTTACATCATGTAGGACTCGATCTTCCATTCAATACAGTAAAACCCCGCGTATACGAACCTAGTGGATCAAGAACCTAGTGGATCAAGATTACATGCAGGCTGAAATTGTCCAATTAGATTACCATTTTATAAGAACCAATCTATCGTATTCATTGTTTAAGAACCCAGGCTGACTTGCAAAATTGTAGGTTCTTATACGCGGGTTTTTACTGTATCGCAAGATTGATTGCTTTTTAGCTAAAATACAATGTTTTGTGAAATACTGTCGCTCAAAATGAGGTTTTTCAAGCTATAATTTATCATCACTTTCCTATTAAAATAATATAACAATTATACATAAATCTATTTGTTCCTTAGCAGAAATGCAGAACAAAACGATTTTACGATTGGTAAATAATCAAGTTTTGGTAATTTTCTGAAAAGTTTCACTTTTCATTGGGTCCCGGGATATATTCGCCGACTTCCTTATTTCAAATACCCTGCCATACTATTTTAGGTAGAATTATTTCCTCGAATTAGCTGTTATGCAATGCAAAAAATTGAACGGAACTAAAATGCCGAACATAACTTGATTGTAGATATTAGTAGACTAGTTTAGAATGCAACTTCGCTTTTTAATTTATTAGTTTTGAGAGAAAGCAGTTACTTTCCCTGTTTTGAAGGGAGAACATTATTAAACGTAAAAACCGAAAAGTCTAGCTAAGTCTGGCTGAATTACTTCAATAGTAAATTTCTTACAAAATTTCTGCACAAACTTTTCTTTGAAATCAGAGGAAAACTCCTTTAACACACGGAGGCCATCGCATCGCATCGCATTGTTGTTGCACATGATAACTTCTAACATCGATGTTGAAAAAATAAAATAAAAAGTCCTCCCCGGCGGGGAATTGAACCCCGGTCTCCCGCGTGACAGGCGGGGATACTCACCACTATACTACCGAGGACGTGGCAATCAAGGCAGCTTTACAAATACGCGACATAAACACAGGAGAAATATCCTCCAAAAGTGAAATATGATGAAAGCTTGCAAATAATGATGGAGAGCATTGGATGCAAAACATAATTGCTGGACAATATTTCATACGTACATCCGAATCTCCGGAGTAACCAGTTCTGCCCATGTCTTCGAGCTCTTGTTGAAGTTGTTCAAGCTGTCTATGTACATGACCAAGCTCTTCATCTTTTTCCTAAAATAGAAAATTTATCTTGGTAAAGAAAGGTGTAACTTGCCTAAATTTCAGCATACTAAAACCTCCGGCTATTCACAAAGTAGATAACAAACCAAGGGAAATATGAATTAACCAATTTCATAGGGAAGTATTACAAATCTTTTTAGCAATAAAATAAGAAGGAACAGCCATTTTTCAAAAGCGCACTATTTTTATGAAGTTAATTCTGCAAAAGAATTACCGAAAGCATAGGGGAAGTACTAAGTAGTATAAATTTTGGGAGAAGACTTCTCCCCTTGTAAGCTATGAAGGGAGTCAATAACATTGACCTTCGCTTGCTTCAAAATTCAAAAGCGCCCACAAGTTAATGAGGGTCCAAAACGTGTCAACCAGCTTCCATAACCCTACCTTTATTACCTTTTATATAAGCAATCAGCAATATCACTGATATTGCAAACTAATAGGTGAGGGTCTTAAAAGGACATCATATGCAGGGCTGGAAAAAGTGCTCGACCGCGCGACCGCCGGTCGGAGGCATATTTTGAAATCTGACATTACAATGGAGGCACTTTTTTACTTCACTGAAAGGATGTTTTCCAGTCTTCATTATTTCAATAGAATGTATCATATAAGATCTATTTAAAGGGAAAAGACCCTCATATAACAACATCATATTGACTTTCCAAAGTTAGGAGACCATCATATCTACAGATCTTCTTTTCGTTTTAAGTGTGACAGACAAGAACTCATTGACGTTTGAAACAATTTGAAAAAAAACCTTTTCTTAAAATGTGAACGTAGTTTTCATACGAAACTCTTAACTTGAGTACTGGAAGAAAATGATTGAAACAGGTCTTTTTTGCATTTTTAATCATGAACAAAGTTTAACCGTTTGAAAAAGTCCGCAAAACTGAGTTCTAAAATCGAAAAAAGTTATCTTTCGTTCAGTTAGCCAGTCACAGCTACGAAAGCCCTATTTTAAGCCATAGCTTATAACAAACTATTGCAAAGAGTCTTAATCTTACAATTTCACTTCAATTTTCTATTCATGTATCATCATTTGACGTATTCAACCATGTTAAAGAATTCGAATAGATTAAAAGGGTAGACTACCAACAATTCTATGTAGCTTAATAGTATGCATCAAAAAAAGGTAGGTCACTGCCACTTTAAAGCAATTGCTAGGATAATCAAAGTTAATAAATCAATTTGATTAATAACCTAGAAAGTAAATCGATTATTTAATTATGGGCATGTTCAAATGTAGTTTAAAGTTTACCTGACTGAAATCGGCCACTCCGTTCTGAAATTGTGAGGGATTTTCTCGAGAAAATCACGAGCAAATTTCACTGATATTTCTGCCTTACAGCGATGACTTGTGCATGCTTTAGCACGTGACGAAAGTGCCGTCCCAGCATACATTCATTCCGGGCGATTTCATCCTCGCAAGAGGGTAATGCGTGCTAAAACGTGTTGAAATCATTGCTGTAAGGCAGAAATATTTAGAGTATTTTGTCGTGATTTTAGGCCTGTTTTGGAGGTTTCTTGAGGGGGCTTTCTCGAGAAAATCCCCCACAATTTCAGAACAGAGTGGCCAAATGCAGTCAGATAAATTTCAAAATATATTTGAAAATGTCCACTATTAAATAATATAGTTGCTAATATTATTTCCCTGATATCCAGGGAGCAGTGGCTTTTCAAACAGGGATTGTTTTTATTGACTCACCCGGTAGTATCGTCATTTTTCAGTTTAAATATCTACTGTCATTATCGCAATTGGCTCACAAAAAATGGTTAAATCGCAATTGGCTCACAAAAAATGATTAAAACAACTCTTGAAGGCATTTTTTCAATGTATTTTTCTGGTCGGAGGCACTAAAAAATCTTTTCCAGCCCTGATCATATGACAAGCTTCGAATTTTGGAGGTGAACTGTGTCCAAACAAATTTGGAAAGGGAAACAGAATGGTTCAAAATTGCGACCTCTAGCGCAAGCGCACAAAGCTTTTATTTCAGTTATGCCAGTTATGCCAATTATTAAAGTCAGTTATTTCAGTAAACGCGTTTCGGTGTCAAACTCAAAATTCTTCCTTTCTCATTCTTTCGCGTACTACAAAGAACTGCAACTTGAAATTACTATTCTTACAAAGAGATCAAGAAGGTAAGTTCTTCATATCAGGAATCTCACCTGTAGTTGGTTTTCATTTGTAAATCTCTTGGCAGCTAAGCTATCTTTTTCTTTATGAGCTTCCTCCCTAGCAGATTTCTCTGCTTGCAGTTCGTCTTTCAGAGCGTTCATCTCTTGGTCGAACCTGATGCAAAAAACGTAAGGGAATTAGTGAATCTGAAGATGGCAAGGATAACAACTGTGTAAGGGTGTGTTTGATTGGTACCAATGCTAAAAACGGTAGACTTGGTAGACTCGAAATTTGTGTTTGATTGACTCCAAAATTCTCAAAACGGTACGTTTGGTAGGTTTGGAAGGCCTTCTGAACCTTCTGCTCCTAAAGGCAGAAGGTTTGGCAGACTTTGGAGAGATTCTCGATTTCATTAGCGAAATGCAATGGTGAACCTGAAACCCACGGTTTTTAACATTTTTGTGTTTGATAGGAAAGTATGTTTCCGTCCCTGCGAAGTCTACTGTTTTCAGAATTTGGTAGGTTTGGAATTACCAATCAAACACACTCTAAATAAACAGCAGAGTACCTAACTGAGAAAGTCACCTCTATTTTCTGGGGGTTCATTCTCTTAATTTGTTGAAGAATACACATTTGTAAAACTATCAGTAGTATATCAATAGACACTAACCCGGTCAGATACGTGGATGTCCAAATTTTGAGATAGCAAATTATCTATTAAGCATGCACGTAATTTTGATGAGAAACGCAGATTTAAGCAAGAAAACTTCTCAAAAAACTCAATAGGTGCTCGTATTTGTAAAGAAAGTTTCAAAGGTTTCATTTATTGACCTTTTATTGGGATTTGAAAGGTCAATCAAGCCCGGGGGTAACTTCAATAGGGAGATGACGGGGGTGTGCCATTTTGACATGTGAAATCACACCATAAAATTTATAGATTTTTCAAAAACCACAAACCAAAATTTACAGGATATGCAAAATGCATACCCTAAAATTTAATATTATGGGTCAAAAATCTCAAAAGTTCACCCCAAAGAACTATTTTTGAACATGATACCCTAAAATTTATGATCATACCAAAAATGATACCCTAAAATTCATAAAATGACACCCTAAAATTTATTTCTGCCTGAAAAAAGGCACCCCAAAAAATGGCACACCCCGTACCAGTATATATGGAAGTGACCCCCCCCCCCCCGAGCAATCAAGGAACACTTTGAAAGTTTCTTTACAAATACGAGCAGCAGTCTAGTTTCTTGAGATTCTCTCTGACTTAAACCTAGGTTTATTATTAAAATTGCGTCCATGAAAAAACTAGAAATTCGAGCAATGAGCTTCTCAGTCCTAATGTAAAGTTTAGGCTGGAAAGAATAGAGAAATATTAAAAAGAATAGAGAAATTTTTTTTAAAAGTTCAGAAACTTTTATCATATGTTCACTGGTGAAATTAAACAATGAAAACTGATGAGACATTAAACAGTGGCCTCCTCCGCTTAGTTTTATACAAAAAATGATCGTGTTAGAATTTTTGTAAATTTTGAACACATACTTTCTTTGCTTCTTTTCAAGTTCAGCATTTCTGATATGCGATGTCTCCAAAATCAATTTCATATCTTCCATTTCTTCGTTATATTTCGCTAATTTTCGTTTCGAATTCGCCACTTGCCTTCGGCAGTCTTCGGCCTCTTCTTGTTCCTCGGCAAGCTGAGAATGGAAAGAGTAAGCGTAAAGTGAAAAGTCAGTTTAATTCTCAAGCTCTTTGTGANGCCCCCCCCCCCCCCCGAGCAATCAAGGAACACTTTGAAAGTTTCTTTACAAATACGAGCAGCAGTCTAGTTTCTTGAGATTCTCTCTGACTTAAACCTAGGTTTATTATTAAAATTGCGTCCATGAAAAAACTAGAAATTCGAGCAATGAGCTTCTCAGTCCCAATGTAAAGTTTAGGCTGGAAAGAATAGAGAAATATTAAAAAGAATAGAGAAATTTTTTTTAAAAGTTCAGAAACTTTTATCATATGTTGACTGGTGAAATTAAACAATGAAAACTGATGAGACATTAAACAGTGGCCTCCTCCGCTTAGTTTTATACAAAAAATGATCGTGTTAGAATTTTTGTAAATTTTGAACACATACTTTCTTTGCTTCTTTTCAAGTTCAGCATTTCTGATATGCGATGTCTCCAAAATCAATTTCATATCTTCCATTTCTTCGTTATATTTCGCTAATTTTCGTTTCGAATTCGCCACTTGCCTTCGGCAGTCTTCGGCCTCTTCTTGTTCCTCGGCAAGCTGAGAATGGAAAGAGTAAGCGTAAAGTGAAAAGTCAGTTTAATTCTCAAGCTCTTTGTGAATATCAAGCAGCAGAAGTACGAAAAAAGTCATTTCATGCAAACTTGAGATTTGCGAACGCAGCCTTTCCTGTGTTAAAACAATTGAGTCACCCCCCCCCTGAATTAAGACAACAGCTTCTGCTGCAATTTGCCCAGTCGGTCTTACTCGACAACAGCACTGAAAGATGATGTCACGTAGCTTCTCAAATTGTCAAAGTCCTAAAAAATTCGGTTGAGCTATTAAAGACGCTCATTGCTGGTCTTTCATCTTTACTGTTTTGGGTGACAAGCTCATAAACAAATTATAAATGGTACCTGTTTCTCAGCCTGTCTTTTCTGCATAGTGAGCGTTTCAATCTCATCCTCGACCTCGTGTAAGATTTTCTGGCGTAACGTTTGGACTTCTTCTTTTAGTGCCTTGTATTTGACTTTGTAGATTGAATCTGTTGAGATTTATAGAAAGTAATTACCCTCAAATATGAAAGGTATTACCAAGACCAAAGAGTTTAATTCTAAGATTAAAGCGCCAAGTTAACAAAGTATTAAATATTAACGAGAAAAATTCATCTAATCAACACGTATAAACCATTTTTGTATACTAAATGCTCCGTGTGAATAAATCTGAATAAAATGAATTGAATTTTAATAGCTAGGTCGTTGTCATAATCGGCTTCAAGAAACTTCCAAATCACAAGTTGCATCCAACCTCGTTCCCAGGCCCCAAACAGTCTTCTCAATATCTCAACCGTCGACCGATTTGGGCCCTGGTACTCATTAGGGTTTATAGTATCGACGCAGGAGTAATGACCGTTGTATCAAGGTTGAAGTTGCATCATTTGAAGGGGGCAAGAGATTACTTTACGTGGAAGCGTAAATCTCTAAAATGGCCAAAGGCAATATTTGCTTTCAGGAAGATTCTATCTACGGTAGATAACCCCTAGACTGACTACTTTCGTCCTGGATATCGCTGCTACTACCTTTATCACTACCCCCTTACCGCTTAAACTACGACTCATAATATAATAGATCAAAACAGGACTTCCCCAGGTAAACTTTCGAACCTCGACAGAAACGAGGCCGTTCAGAATAAACTTTCTAACTATTCTACAAAAGAATCTGAATCGAGTGATATTTTGATATATTCTGCAGAAATTTCGAATGTGCACAACAGTAAAAAAAGCTCTAACGCCACTCGAGCGAACATTTCGCATAAAAATGTATAAAAATGTCGCTTGATCCATACTCTTTTGTAGAATAGCTAAAAGGTCTTGTATTTAAAATTTGATTGAAAAAGGAAACTATTCGGTGGAGTTTAGAATAGACGATTGCGCTAAAAATAGCGTAGAAGAATTTTTTACCAAGATCCTTTGCGGTATTAAGAAATCAACCAATCAAATCGATCGAAATTGCATAGGACGCGAAGCATTATGGTAACAAATTCCTGTCCGCCATCTTTAGCGCAATCGTGTTTGCTTCTTCGACCAAGTTTGACTGCTAGTTCGACTGATTGAAATAAAAGCAAGATCGAGGCAGCAAAGTCAAGTCAAGTTTTTGAGCGGTAATCTTATTGAGCGATAAAGGAGGCAGTTGTTAAGTAGTAGTTGTGATAACTAGTACCAAATAATCAGTCTAGATGAGCCCTAAAATGGTTGCTGGAACAACTTTGGAAACCTTCCCGCAAAACAGAGGTGTGGAGATCTCCGGCGACCAATGATTATATGGTAAATTTGCTGTCCTAAATAAAAAATTAATTTGCTGTCCCAGCAATGTTTCCTAGAACTCACTCGAGGAAAGTTCAATATTCTGGCAGGAAATTTTTCAAAGGTGACTAGACAAGATTGTTAGTTGGCTACGAAATATTAACTATTGTGAAAAGTTTTTTAAAATTCTATGTGACTTAAAAATTTCTTCGATTTTAAGGATTGTCTATCCTCTTCCCGATTTTAATTTTGTGGAAAATTGAATAAGCGGCAATCAATTTTTTTTCATGGCCACGGACAATGATAGATCTCCATGCTTCTCTTTTCAACACAAATAACCATTTGTTCTTTTTACCCATTCGTGGAGAGGATAAACTGCCTTGCAGACAGCACTCACAGGAAACCTTTGCAGGCAAAATTTCACTGCTTGGAAGCAAAATATTTTCCTAGCACTGAAGACACCTACCATCATCTGAGGACTCCTCTCCTTCGTCAATAGCACTGATCTTTCTACTTTGGAGTGGCTGCGCAGATTTTGCTTCGATCAATTCAGTCTGCACGTGATCATGCTCCTTGACGAGATGTTCTTGGTCCTCCCTCATTTTTTCTAACTCTTCTTCCAGGCGCATGCGTTCCGTGATTTCGTGCTCCAGTAATTCGTTAGTTCCCACAACTGAGCTTTGAACTTGATTTAAGGAGAGACTCAGATCGCTCACCTGAAAAAGCGAACGAAGCATGCCATAATTTCGAATAGAGCTCTGAGTTGTGCACAGAAGAGAAAACACTTTTTTGGCGTTCAGGGAAACTGAGAAAAGTTAAAAACAAATCTAGCTTCGTTTATGGCTTGAAAAGACTGGGTAACTCGGGGGGTCTGATTTCCTCAGACAGTGAATCTCTTTATGGAAAAAAAGGATATAGGTTAGTAATGTAGCTTTGCAGCTTGTTGGAGGATTATATACCTGGCTACAAATCAAGCGAAAGCATACTTGCAAAATATCAAACCTTCTAATGAGCTGTTGTGTTTTTCCAAGTAATCATAATTTAACTTTCCAAACTTGATAAACTGCCCTTACTACTGATGTAAATAGATAAATGTTGTTGCTGATAAATTAAGCTATGTTTATATGAATAACAAGATACATGAAATTACCTTTTTCTTCAGCTTTCCATTCATGCCTGTCAATTCTTTGTTTTCATTTTCAAGTTTCTCAATCTNTCTCTTTATGGAAAAAAAGGATATAGGTTAGTAATGTAGCTTTGCAGCTTGTTGGAGGATTATATACCTGGCTACAAATCAAGCGAAAGCATACTTGCAAAATATCAAACCTTCTAATGAGCTGTTGTGTTTTTCCAAGTAATCATAATTTAACTTTCCAAACTTGATAAACTGCCCTTACTACTGATGTAAATAGATAAATGTTGTTGCTGATAAATTAAGCTATGTTTATATGAATAACAAGATACATGAAATTACCTTTTTCTTCAGCTTTCCATTCATGCCTGTCAATTCTTTGTTTTCATTTTCAAGTTTCTCAATCTTACTTTTCAGAAGCCCAAGTTCACTCTAGAAACAAAGAAGGAATACCTGCACTTATGCACTTATGAAGACATTTACAACAACAAAAATCCCATCACGTCTGGAAATTACTTCAATCATCGTGACCTAATATATTCAATGTTGAACTTCCAAATGATGAGCACCTTTATAATTTCAATTAAATCCCCACGTGGAATTTTCATGATTTAACATTTTTATTAACCACAAAGTCAAAACATCTGCACGTTTCAAAGCTTGCATAATTAAGAATCACGCCTATTTGACTCCTAAATCCAGGTTTTCATATAGTCATAATTTTGGACGACGCACATATCTTTCTCCTACAGAATGCAGTTTTATATGTCAACAAACATAAGCGATCTTAGAAACTACATCATAATTTTTGCAAGATACGGGAATCAAATATTTTGCTCGTTGCCAAGGTTGTGTAACCCCCGTCCAGCCTCATCTTGACAGACAAATCAGACTGCGTAAATCCTGATAACTCTCGATCCGAAGCAACAAAGACAAAGGCGATCGAAAAATTATACCACCCTTCATTACACTCAACAAGGACACTAGATTACTGGAAATTTCCGGAATTTTGAAGAAACCTATTCTACAGCTGTTGGTTTATACCTGTCCAAGGAACATTTAAAATATCTCAAGGCTCTTTCAAGTTTCTTATGAAGAGTTCTTGCGGAATGTATATGGTGAAACAAGGCAATGAGAAACTATCTAAGTAGTATGAAACTGACAAAAACTAGACTTATTAATTCTCCACTCTAAATACAAAGTATGCCTCAAAATCAGGTAACTTAAAAATACAAGATTTTTCACATTTTTAGCTGCAACTATAAAGAGAATATCACAGTGATGCATGCTTTTTTCAGCAAACAAAAACTTCCAGTGCCAATGGCAAAGTTTAATTTTGAGGAATATTCTGTAACCTCTTGAATAAAGAGCATTAAACATGTTTAACGATTAATACTATTGTAGAATTTCCCGGTCGTACTCGTAGAAAACTTCTCTGGACAGTCAAATTTTGATGCCACAAAGCAAAATAATTTTCAAGCACTTGTTCGGAGTGTAGAGATAGAAGTGTATTTAAAAACAGGGCATAACTATAGCAAGAACTTGGAGAATATCTTATCCTTTGCCATATCTTGTGGATTGATTTATACGAGCACCAACAGCAAATGCAACAGAGCCAAAGGAGGAAAACAGCTGAAACAATACAGAAGATTACGAAGATTGAAACTTGTAAACATAATATGAGTCATACCGTTTTGCTCTTTAGTTCTTCTTCAGTTCTATGCACATCCAACAATGGTAACACTTTTGTGTATAATTTCCACCAAGACCAGTTCTTTACAGCCATGTACTTTCGGATGTTTCTCTGGAGACATGTCACAGCTATTTTCTGAACCTGTGAGGTAAGGATATAAGTACCTCATGTAACAGCTTTCATAGAAAATTCAGACATCGCTAGAAAATGACCTGGAGCGCTTGGAGTACTTCTCCGAACAATCTTTAATGAGATTCCCTCTCAGAAAATTTAAAAATTCTACCAGGCGAGTCAATAAAAATAATCCCCGTTTGCAAGGCCACTGCTACCTGGATATCAAGGTAATAATATTGGCAAATATATTATTTAATGGTGGACATGTTCAAATCGATTTTAAAATTTACCTGACTGAAATCAGCCACTCCGTTGTGAAAGTATGAGAGATTTTCTCGACAAAGCCCCTGAAAGAAATCCTCAAAACAGACCTAAAATCACGACCAAATTTTCCTGATATCTCTGCTAAACAGAGTGGCCGATTTCAGTCAGGTAAATTTTGAAATCGATTTGAACATGTCCACCATTAAATAATGTATTTGCCAATATTATTGTCTTGATATCCAGAGAGCAGTGGCCTTTCAAACGGGGATTGTTTTTTGACTCACCCGGTAACGTAAAAGTTCGGGTCACTTCGTAGTCGTTGTCTGTGTGTGGTGGTGGACATTAAATGTCATAACCTATTTGGTGTTGTTGTTGTATGTCATACGGTAAGGGTTAGGGTTAGTTTCAGAAAAGCGTTTTTAGGGTTAGTTAGGTTAAGTTAGGGTTAGTTAGGGTTAGTTAGGGTAAGTTAGGGTAAGTTAGGGTTAGTAAGGGTAAGTTAGGGTAAGTTAGGGTAAGTTAGGAATCGTATGACTTACAACAACAACACCAAATAGGTTATGACATTTAGTGTCCACCGTGTGTGGTATGAAACTATCTGCAACAAAGACAAATGTGCGTATGCTGGTTGAATAACACTATCTAAACAAATGGCCTTCAATTTAGGGCCTCGAATCTGTGCAAATTAATACAAAGAGCCTTTTATTTGCTGACAAAACAATTACTCTCGTTAACTGATAACTAATGATATCATATAATGAAAAGCCTTAAACGTACCCGACGTTCTTTCACTGTCTTTCTTCCCAAGTACCCACGACAAAAGGCTTGGAATGCCAAGATAGTATCATTCAGTTTCTCATCACGAGCATCTTCAAGTTGTGGCAAACTTCCAGAGCGGAAGAAAATCTATAGAAAAGGAAAAGTGGGTGAATAAATTGTCTATTAAAAATACAAGCAACATGGGCAAATCTATTTCCCTTCGTACGTCATTTTTACACGGTGCTGATACGCTTGGTGCACACGAGACAGCGTTATTGCCAATGTGTGCCCCCTTTTGATGACAAAACTTATCTTAGATTCATTCAACTATGAGGCTTTATGCAAGTATATGCTTCCTGCTAAGATAATATCACCTGTTTCTCCTTCTTCACTCCTTTCTACGTGCCCTCTCACCAAGGCTCTCTCCTCTTGTTGATTCTTCCCCTGCTCAAATTCTGATTGCGATTTTCTGTTTTAAAACATAAACGTCTGGGCCTCAAGATCTAAAAATTTCCTACTAGGTATTTTCCGTACTAAAAATACAAGTGATAATAAAAAAATGTTGCTTCCTTTGGCCAGAACTTTAGGTTTTCAAAAATCTTCAGCCGTCCATATACAACCTTTCTTGTCTCATCGCTCATGTAGCTACAAAATTCATCATTTACTTGCACTTTCTGCTGGCCATGCATAATTTAAATTAAATGCACAATTTAACATTTTAAAGCAAGCTTATATTAAAATTTCCAAGCAACGGTTTTCTTTTTATTTCATACCTGGCTAAGTCCAATCCTGTAACTCCGTTTGTCAAGCTCCATATGTTCCACCATCTTCTCGACCACCTTTAGAATCAAATGAAAATGTCAAACTTTTGTTATAGAATTTTAACAAGAATAGCAAATTGCATTCAGAAAATACAAAAAGAGATATGACATTTAATCTCTCTGTAGACTGTTACACAATACCTTAATGTTACAGAGCTACCATCTGTAGGTAACACGCAACACTACCTACGTAGAGGGAGATGACCAATTGTTTACCAATTTATCCCTATGCAGGGTTAAACAGTTATCCTGAAAACAATAAAAAAGATACCTAATCAATACAAATTAAAAACTACCTCCGTTGTAGGTAGAATCATTAGACATAGCGTGTCAACGCCTAGTGACCTAACTATGTTTTTATTACATCAAGAAAGTAGCGTTCGGTTTCTTTTCCGGCAATCTTCCCTGAATGCGACTGTCTGTATCATCCACATTACAATAAACAACGCAAAGCAAGATTCACGCAATGCAAATACCACAAATACACTCTAAGTAGTAACAATTGTATTTCTTTGCGTGAGTATCAGAATGCAAGAATCTTGCTTCATTCTTTGTACAACACGCTGTTTACACAAGGCTCTGCGCAAAAATTAATATAACCTCAAAAGGCTCTAGAGCTGATTGATGTAAATTTACTGATTTTTTATTGGGTAAATTTATTGTAAGATTTTAAGGGGATTTCTTCACCAAATTATATTCTTAGGGAGGTTACTCGGTGTATTTACCTTGTTGGCCCTTATTTCATCAGCCTTAATTTAACGTCAGCCTTTTTGTTTATCTTTTGGACATCCTTCATCCACGGTCGAACACTAATAGACCTACCCCTAACGCTGGCCCTTTCTTCGCAAATGGACCAAAAACAACACCAATGAGGCCCAATGAGGACGGGAGAATTAAGGGCCGACCCGGGGTGGGCACTATGTATATTTTGGTTACTGGGGACGTGCCATCGGGAAGGGGTGTCATCTTCACGATTTTAGTATAAGAAACGGTATCGTTTTCACAAGTTTGGTACAAGGAACGGTATCGATTTTGTCGATTTTGATATAAGAATTGCATCCATTTTCGTAATAATTGTATAAAGAACAAATAAACAGGCCATTTTTGAAAAAAAATGGTACAAGGTCGGGTATACATTTTCCAAAACTGGTATAAGGAACGGGTATGTTTTGAAGCTGGGGTGGCACATCCCCAACCAAAATCTGATCATGTGCCCCCCTCCCGGGGGCCAACGAGGTAGGTACCTTATGTGAATACAACTTTTCGGCGTTATCTCTGTTGGCGCTTTTCTATTTTGAACCAGTACGTGGAAGTTTTGAGTTTTCGCATTAAAAATTCTTGTAAAACCTTGATAATCTGCTGCAATTTTCCAGATTCCAAAGACCACATACTAGTCCTTTGGTATCAACTTCAACTTCAAAGGTATGGCTTAAAGTTAGCAGGGACTCAGGAAAAATTATCGATTTCGTACAAGATTTTGACATATTTAAAAATATTTCATACCTGCTTTTCGTCCAAAACAGGCTCCTGCTGTCTCTCGTTACGAGGTAAGAGAATGTCGAAACGGCGTCGAAACTCGCTGAATGCCATGTACTCTGGATAACCTACACGATAGAGTAAATACCTAACGTCAAAAACAACGGCTTTCCTATACTCGCAATAAGCTAAAACCACACAATATAAATAATATCAGTGGATTACCTGTTCTCCTTCTCCTCTGTACGTCTTTAGGGATAAAATAAACCATGCTGCTCTGGGCAGTGCTGTTACGCGATGCCTAGACTCCACCAACAACGTACATATTTCCATCTACGGGGCCTTACTTATATCAATCTCTATTGTCTTCAGTACAATAAGGATCACAATCTTTATTGCTTCCAGGAGCAATTTTAATCCCTAAATAGGGCTAAAGGTGCAAAAATCGCTCGTTATCCTCTACCCGAACAAAGATACAAATCTCTAAGGGTAGCAGATCGCTCTGGAGATATAAAATGTTCACTTGACACAGACAAGATGCTTTGAATCTTCTCACCGGGATGTATAATCCAACCCATATGTTAACATATAGAGAGGAACATAACCATTCAGTTAACACCAACGGCAACTGTAAACAAAATTCATAAACCGCCTTGGGACAGCCCCCCCCCCAGCAGCCCGGGAATAATTCTCGGGAATGAAAACTAGAAGCGTTAAGTCTCAATATTGCTATGTTTTCAGGCCACTGAGACAATGTTCTTGTGTCCAGCCCATCTGCTTTTCATTATCATGAGTCTGTTTTACGTAAAAGCAACAGTCTCCCAGCGCTAGGTATTTTCACTCTCTTGTGCAAATTAAAAACTCCTGCCTCATGTTCGCAGCTATTTTTAAACGATATGTCTTAAACGACAGTTACTGCTGCGAATAAATTCCCTAACGGTTACAAAGACGTAAATGTATTCCAGGTTTCTTCAAATAATAGAATGTGGAGTACTGTACCATACCATGGGATGCTGATGTCCTGGAGCGATGGAATGTCAGAAATCTAGGATTTCTTTCATAGTGAGTTATGTTGCAGTATGAGAGGGCTTGTTATTCAAAGGCGAGGAATGGGTTACTGTTTCGAAAAAGCGTACGAGATTGATCTAAACAATAGGATTTTTGGGATTTTTTAGGAATTTTTCTAAAATACAAAAAGGTGCTTATCAAAGGTGTNGCCACTGAGACAATGTTCTTGTGTCCAGCCCATCTGCTTTTCATTATCATGAGTCTGTTTTACGTAAAAGCAACAGTCTCCCAGCGCTAGGTATTTTCACTCTCTTGTGCAAATTAAAAACTCCTGCCTCATGTTCGCAGCTATTTTTAAACGATATGTCTTAAACGACAGTTACTGCTGCGAATAAATTCCCTAACGGTTACAAAGACGTAAATGTATTCCAGGTTTCTTCAAATAATAGAATGTGGAGTACTGTACCATACCATGGGATGCTGATGTCCTGGAGCGATGGAATGTCAGAAATCTAGGATTTCTTTCATAGTGAGTTATGTTGCAGTATGAGAGGGCTTGTTATTCAAAGGCGAGGAATGGGTTACTGTTTCGAAAAAGCGTACGAGATTGATCTAAACAATAGGATTTTTGGGATTTTTTAGGAATTTTTCTAAAATACAAAAAGGTGCTTATCAAAGGTGTACGCAATTTTTATGGAGTGATATGCCCTCGTTCAAAGGCATTCAATGTACCGTGTGCCTAAAAGAAAGTCCAACAATTTTTGTCAAAATTTTACACACAAAAAAAGCAAACACGTATTTCTAAAAGAACTTAAATTAGCCCCTAGACCAGCACTCTCTTGATTTCACATGAAAATTCCTATTTTTCACCTCGTAGAGCGTCTGTGCATTAAGCTTTAAAAGTTTCTTAGTGCTTAGTTCTCAGACATAATACTACGGTTTCTTGAATTTTCGACCTTCCTAGTACTAGGTTCTTATAAACCAATTTCTTACAAATTTGTGTACAAAGGTCTTCACTTCTCGAGATCTTCTGTGGCGTTCTGGTTATCCTTAAAAAAATTCCCTTTTGCGAAGGTTAACAGAAGTCATTTTAAAGTCAGACTCACCTTGTCTATACATTCTTATTCCTGCCAAAACTCTGGAGCTCCTGAACTGCTTTCGCAACAATGGCACATCCAGGGTTGGAGAGGCACTCTTCTGAGCTGCAGGACTTTTTGGCACAGAATCAGATACTCCTGCATTGACATCTGGCAGGAAACAATGCACAAATCGGCAATTCGTTCTTCGTAATGTCTCGAGGAGAGAATCCTAGAACGGAAAAACTTTGCCTTAGACTACGTTCACACGATGCCGGCGAATTTTGAAAATGGTGAAAAATGTGACGGTAGCAAAATTTTAGCTAGCGTTCACACGATATCGGCACAATTTGAAAACGGTAGGAAATTTGACGGTAACAAACTTGTTGCAATCTCCCCAAGAATTTGATGCCAAAGAAATCTACTTACACCTTAAGAATCGATCAGCCTCGTTTTGAAAGCGTCGAAAAATGTTCCGTTTTCACCGTTCTCGAGTGTTCACACGATACCGTTTTCAAAATGTGCCGGTTAGAGTTCCGTTTTCAAAATCTACCGTTTTCAAAATGTGCCCGCAAAACATGTGCAGTTTCCGTTTNATGTGACGGTAGCAAAATTTTAGCTAGCGTTCACACGATATCGGCACAATTTGAAAACGGTAGGAAATTTGACGGTAACAAACTTGTTGCAATCTCCCCAAGAATTTGATGCCAAAGAAATCTACTTACACCTTAAGAATCGATCAGCCTCGTTTTGAAAGCGTCGAAAAATGTTCCGTTTTCACCGTTCTCGAGTGTTCACACGATACCGTTTTCAAAATGTGCCGGTTAGAGTTCCGTTTTCAAAATCTACCGTTTTCAAAATGTGCCCGCAAAAAATGTGCCGTTTTCGTTTGAACGGGAGTTCTATCCGTCACATTTTTCACCGTTTCCAAAATATGTCGGCATCGTGTGAACGTAGTCTTAGTCAAACTTCACATTGAATTTCCTCAAAATCGTCGGATTATACCGCAGTACAAACGCGTCTATGAGAAAAATTCCCCGCAAAAATCCCAAACCAAATACACTAAGATCCCCAACATTCCAAAAAAGCTAATTCACAAAGGGCGGGTTGGTATAGTCGGCTTTTACTGGGCAATTTCCAAAGTATTCCCCAGGGGTTTCTTTCTACACACTACGGAAACAAGGCATACTTTTTTCCTCAACTACCATTTCATCTCAAGGACTTTTAAGCTTCTCCCGAAGATAAAACAATTTGGAACTTAGAAAGTGAACGGAGAACGTCAAACCTAATATATTCTTCTTTGTGCCAAGAGTGCCCACTAATTTGCAATCTGTCATTTAGAATTTAAATTGAGCTTATATATACCATTTGCATCTTCAGAAACATGCAAGATGAATTCTTTTTAACAGCTGGGAGTGTGGGTCCGTGTGCACTTCTTTTCTTCACGCTTCTCGTTCGATGGATCTCTACTTGTAGAACACCAGATCTGTGTCCAACGTACAAATCTGCGACGTGAGGCCTAAAAAGAGTAAAAGAATTGTGTCATGCCAGTTGATGTCACGAAAGGAATTAGTATATTAGATCATTTTTAAAAGGAGCTTTGTTACTCTTGCGACGAGCAAAGTTTTTTATACAGTTAAGGCAAGACAATACTCTCCAACTTTTAACCATAGCAGACATGATTGATGCATAATAGGATTTTTCATATTGGTGATATTTTAGAAAGTGCATGCTGGCAACTGAACATTGGATCAAATCTGAATGACCAAAAGTGATCGAGCCCTCTATTCGTAGTGAACAAGAAGCCTCTTGACTCTTTTGGTATACGCAAGGGAATGTACGGAAACTGAAGCTAAATTCCTTTAATGGAATTACTGTACTAGTCACTTTTATCATTTCATTATATTACTGCAATAGACGATTACGCTAAAGATGGCGACAGGGAGCTTTTATCAAGATGAATTGTGTTCTTTAATCCACTTCCTATAGAATCGATAAAGATTCTCAATTAGAACGAAATGCATCTTGGTAAAGCTCCCTGTCACAATCTTTAGCGTTATCGTTTATTGCACTGTTATCCTCAGTAAAATAATTAGAAACAATTCCCCCCCCCCCCAAAGAAACTGATTATAAAAACACTTTTGTTACTAAAACGCATAATACGTCTGAAGAGCCATGAAAGACTTTGATACCAAGGGCTGATTGAAGTAGCATGCAAGATCAGGCGTACTTTTTCGATTCTGCTAACATTGTATATGCCATTTTGATCGTTGGATGTTCTTTAACCCTCTTCAGCCATCCATTTGTGCAATACGTCACATCGACCGTCTTCTGCAAATGAGCTAGCTTGAACGTGTCACTGAATTCACCCAGTTTTACCATCGAGTCATCTGGAACATGAATAAAATTCCAAAAAATTAATCTTTGCTTTGAAATATCTTAACCCTTGTTAGTGTTGTAGACTTACGACAAGATCTCTTTGCTTTGCTAAAAATTACAACAACAACAACAACCACCACCACTAGGACTCATGTACAAACTGCTCAAAACCAGGGCAAACGAAATTTGTGATTACGAAAGCATTTAGAATGCGATGCAAAACATCTTCAACGTCTCAGTCAATAGCGTAATGGTTTCTTAACCAGAATGATCGCATATATTTTCCAGCAAACAGACATGAAGTTTTAGCATCTCAGTTTGCACAAAAGGCTGCGAGACCATGGACACATTTATATGTACAGATATAGACTGAATCAGACACGCCTTTACTTAGGCCCACATCATTCCAACTTCTCGTGCTCAACAACTACAATAACAATAGTAATCATAATCATAGACATGTGACAGGCACTGCTAGGGGCACAAACAATAATGCTGTAAGACCCTCAGAAAAAAATCCCTCTGAATGTCTTTCAACTTTACATTAGATTTATCTTTGATACTGTAGTGTCCAGGAATATACATGAACTTGTAGACCATGACATTTGAGTTGTTTACCGAAAAGACTCGTGCCCAGGACCTTTAGAAAGGCACGCTTTGTTTTTGTAGTTTGGTTCTGATTTACGAATGTGATAAACAACATGTCTGTTTATTGCTTGCCATTCTATTTTCTGAATAAATAATCGAGAAAACGGAGACACTAAAGATACCACGAGAATGCAAACTATCTATCTTCGACACAGCTCTGATATTTCGCAAATACTGGAAATAACCTCCAGGTTGTTTACAGGCTTTATCTAGACATGCAATCGAGAATTATTACCGCCTCAAAAATTTGGGCCCCTTAGTCCGCGTTTTTGCACGATAAGGTTATGAGTCGTAGTTTGAGCGAATAGGGTAGGTGAATTCAATTCAACAGAGTTTGGAGCGAAAACAACGAATGGGTTTTTTTTAGCCTAATCAGCCTGTTTCTAAAAGTGGTCCAAAAGAATGTCTCGGGTTTGATTAATTCCCTTGAAGCAGCGAAGTGCGATAAAACTGTGAAATATCTATTTTCAAAACAAATATAGTTTAACTTAGGTACTGACAGCTCGATCTTTACTTTACGTTAAGAACCCTCTATTCATCAGCTCCGAAAAATAGGTTGGTAACAAAATTTTACTGAAAATTGCAGGGAATATTAGAGAAATTTAGCAAAGAGAAGTTCTTAAAATTTGTTTGAACAGAACATTCCGAATAAGATCTCTTTGCAATTAAAATGCTTCTTTTTTATGGACAGAACTGCTACGATTTGAGAGCACGGAGATTTTAAAACACTCCTTCTTGCTTACTATTTAGGGCTAACGTTTACTCCTCTATGACCCGATCCTTCTTAGTTCATAATTTAGAGAAAAGCCTCGCATGTTCAACACGCATTAATCGTTTGGTTACAAGAAAGTATTCTTTTCTGAAATTTCTCATGTAAAGGGCCTCTTAGTAGCAAGTTTCTTCAATTTAAATCTATTCGCATTCTGAGTTCCCTAATTCTTCAACACTCTAGATGTAGACTTCTAGGTACGTCGTGTGGAGCAAGCTAAAGAAAGAAACACAAGCGCCTATCCTCTCGTGTTTGAACGAAAGTAAGCATCTTCGATAACAAGAACTCTAAAAATAGAGGCCTGCGAAGAAATTTCTCACCTCTGGAAGCACCATGCTCCATCATGATCTTTTCCACCAATCCAATATCATTTGCAGAAGATCTCATTGCTTCATCTTCCAAAATCCAGAAGATTCCTCGTGGGTCACTTTTGTTTGAATAGGCAGCTCGTCGTTCCTACATTCAAACTGAACTATCAATATCAACTCTGTCAGTAACACTCTAATAGCATAAGAACAGTTTGTTTCGAGTAAAACAGCTAAAAGTATCTTACAGTCTAGCGCAAACAGCAGATTTTGCCACAAGACATGAAGATTTTACATTTGTATGCATATCTCCGTTGAATGCAGAAAGCCTGGCTTCTCTTCTTGAAGGCAAGTATCAGTGGGAAAATAAACCACTGATTGCTGACGGCTAGGCGAATTCACATTTTGATTGTGCTCGTAAAACTCACAAATGTAACATTTGTGGATTTTATGGGCGAAATCAAAATGGCAAACCTCTCCATGGGTCATTGGAAGTGATCTTGCAGTTTTTCATAAGGAAATACCAAACTATTCATGGGCACAATCAAACTGGAAATCTTTGTTTCAGTGGAAATCTTTGCCACAATTGCTTCAGCTAATTCCCATTTTGATTGTGTTTCTTGTCACACTTGTTTCAAATAAGTCACATTTTGATTGCGTTCATAAAACCCGCAAATGTAACATTTGTGGCTTTTATGGGCGAAATCAAACTGGAAATCTTTGTTTCAGTGGAAATCTTTGCCACAATTGCTTCAGCTAATTCCCATTTTGATTGTGTTTCTTGTCACACTTGTTTCAAATAAGTCACATTTTGATTGCGTTCATAAAACCCGCAAATGTAACATTTGTGGCTTTTATGGGCGAAATCAAACTGGAAATCTTTGTTTCAATTGAAATCTTTGCCACAATTGCTTCAGCTAATTCCCATTTTGATTGTGTTTCTTGTCACACTTGTTTCAAATAAGTCACATTTTGATTGCGTTCATAAAACCCGCAAATGTAACATTTGTGGCTCTTATGGGCGAAATCAAACTGGAAATCTTTGTTTCAATTGAAATCTTTGCCACAATTGCTTCAGCTAATTCACATTTTGATTTTGCTCATAAAACCCACAAATGTAACATGTGCGGGTTTTATGCTCAAGATCAAAATGGCAAACCTCTCCGTGGGTCATTCGAGTGATCTTGCAGTTTCTTATAAGGAAATGCCAAACTATTCTGCAGCTCAAGTTAGAAAGGACATCAACCTTCCATCTCACTCAAATCGATTATTGCAAATCTATAATCATTTCGGTGTCCAACAGCTGATAGAGACTGCCACTTGGCAAACCAGTAGATCCTCTATGATAACAAATCTTATTTCTACAACGAATAAATCAAATATTGTAGTTTCAGGCCCTCAGAATATTGGTCTACGAGATCATCATTTGGTCTGTTGTCAGGAAATTCTGTGGCTCATTAAAGAAGCGAATAATGAAGATGAAAAGTGATGCCATTTTCCACAGGAAAATTAGCTGGCTGCAAAACTGAGAAATAATGTTAACCAATGCAATAAAAGTCTTGGGGAATAAACAAATTCAACAACAACAACAGCCTTGGGGAATAAACAATAAATATCAAGATTAACGAGCTGGTATTCTCCTTTTCCCTCCTCCGCACTGTAGGGTCTGCACGCAGCCTAGTATTTCCCTGCCTTAACAACAACAATTTAAAGTTGTTCAAGAAATTTCTCACCCAGAGCCAGAGCCAGATAAAATGTTTTCCTTCGTGGGAACGTGAAAGAACTGATCAAATTTTTTGGTAGCAAATTTTGATTGGACATGTAGCATTAGTGGACTGCCAGCTTGCAATTCGAGAAACATTCAAAATTCGTATTTTTTGCTTGCATATTGTTTTCAACTGTTCGAGCAATTGTAAATTTTTTCATCAAAGTTCCTTGAAACTCGATATGAAGAAATTAAATATTTCTGAAAATTCTGAAAATAATGATCATTTCAAAAATGCTCTCACGATCTCAAGATAACCTTGCTATGATGGTATGATCAACCCTTTTTTTATTGAAATTCTTGAAAATTCTTGAGATTCGAGAATTGGTATAAACAACGATTTGTTTTGGCCTCTTTAAACATTGCATAGAGTAGCTCTTGATAAAGCTAAATTCAATTATGTACTTACAACATTCAGTTTGTCAAGTGCGGCGATTGCAGCGTTCGGTGGAACCATGTCTTCAATCTCAAAATTACAGTCGATGTTTTCCTGGAAAATAATGAAATTATCATGTGAGTAAAGAAAAAGCTGGGAAGTTGCTGAAATGTACACTTTGCAGTGACTCACTGATCTCCATAAATCATATCAATTCGAATAATTGCAGAAAGGCAAACTGGTACCCAGAGTACTTAAATGTTTTGGTTCAAGACTTTTTGTTGTTAGAAGAAATTATTACGTGTCGTTCACTGTCAGAACTAGATTTATTACATCCAGAACCAGATGACGCATGTCTACTTCTGCTATGGATATCATACCCTCCCAAATAGCATTTGTGATATCATTGAGTTAAGAGGGGACTTTTGCAAGATGTTCAAGGATTCCAGACTCCAGTCATACAGTCATATACGCAGTCACTCACATTTGTTTGGCTTAATATTTTGCTCGCCGCTACCTAACTTATGGCCACACCTGTGAACTGAAAGCACTCCTCTAACTTTTCCCTGAAGCCGAATTTTTCGCGGAGTTTCGATATTTTGAAAACAAATCAGAGAAATGAATTGTGCATGGATTGATGGATTGATGTAAAATCCAGCTGAGTAACACACTTTTTGGTTAAACCCCAAACCCCCCCCCCACCCCCCCCCCCCCCCCCCCCNCCTGTGAACTGAAAGCACTCCTCTAACTTTTCCCCGAAGCCGAATTTTTCGCGGAGTTTCGTTTTTTGAAAACCAATCAGAGAAATTAATTGGCATGGATTGATGGATTGATGTAAAAACCAGCTGAGTAACACCCTTTTTTGTTAAACCCCCCCCCCCCCCCCCACTTCTCGGCAAGGCCACTACAATTTCCGATAATTTCTATAGATTTCATTCTGACGTCATAGCAAAATAACGCACAAAAAAAAGATTGAAATTCGGAATCTACATGCGAAGTTGACCTGAAACAACTCTAAGAGAGTAAAATAGTCAGAAAGCAGTAGCATTGCAGCTACTTGCGTCAACAAATGTTATCAACTAAAATGGGGTCTTGAACTTCTGGCCACGACAGTAGCTCGATAAAATAACTCTACATACCCTGTTATAACGGTCAAGTTGAGCTGTAAATGTAGCAAAGTGTAAAAACCAATGAAGTTTCTCGCAAGCATAATTATAACAAAGATCTTCGAAGCTTGCGCCATGGCTCTTGGGATGAACTGAGATTGGATCTTGAAATCCTGGACTATCCAGAATTTGTAATGTTGAATTGACTCTTGATGTTGTTGAAATGGCCCTGGGAAAAATAATCGATGTTGAGAATAAATGAATGACTAAAGGAATGAATGTCAACGAGTGGAAGAAATCTATTCCTAGAATACATAATTAAATACAACTAAGACTGCGTTCACACGATACCGGCACAATTTGAAAACAGCATAAAATTGTCAAGGATAGGCCTCCCTTTCATACGCTAACGGCATATCTTTTGCCAGCACATTTTGAAAACGGTAGAATTTGAAAACGGAACTCTAACCGGCACAATTTCAACACGGCGTCGTGTGAACACTCAAAAACAGAGCATTGTCAACGCTTTTGAAACGAGACCGATTGATTTTTTTTAGGCCCAGATAAATTTCTTGTCGTCAAAATCCACCCTCTAGTGGCAGAGCTTGCAACGAGATTGGTACCGTCGAAATTTGTATCATTTTCCAATTGTGCCAGTATCGTCTGAACGTACTCTAAATTTGTACCTTACTACGACCTAAGAAAAACGGAGTTTACCTACCTTAGGCAATCTAAAACTTAAAACTAACAGCAAACCTAACAACCACATTTTTGATTTGTTGAATCACAATTAACAATATCGGGTGAGTCAGAAAAGAGTGGGGCGTTTAGTAAGGCATATCTTAGTGAAAAGCAAGTTAGATCGAGTTTGTTGAAGTTTTATGATGCAGAAGAAAGATTAAATTAGTTATAGAAAGGTTATCAAAATTGGTCATTTTTTTCCATATCTATTTGCAATTTTTGTCAGAGCTTTCTGCTTCCTAGCAATGACAATTAAATGAATTCCATAGGGATACCAAGTAAACAACAATAATTATTTCTTTTGTGCTCTAACACAATGAATGCCATGCTTCAATTTTTGATGGAGAAAAGTTTGCTTGTCATGCTTTAGAAGTCCACACATGTATGAATATGAATCTAATTGAAGGCCTGTTCTTGTTTTCGCCTAAGACTGTTGTTACACAATGAAACGAAAACTGAAACTAGATGGACAAGCTTTTCTCGCAAACCAAGTTCGATATTCTATGTTTTTTTAGCATATCATCTGGTCGAAGGACCCAAAAGGAGTGCATTACCAAAGCCGACCAGCCCACCCCTACTGGCAACTCATCCCAAGGACTTTAAGCTTTTCTCCGAGGAAATATGGATGCAGAACTTTTTAGGATGAGCAGCGGTGGTACTACCCCAGGGGGTCAGCCAAGGGTGTTAACTCGAAAACTTCCTCACAGAAGGCGAGGGCGTTAACAACTAGGCCAACCTACCATTCGAAGCACTGGTAAATTCCTCCGTTATTTAACTTGACTTGAAGCTCAAAAACAATCAAAAACTTTTCAGATAGTTCTACTTTTTTCAATAAAAGTTGAACAAAGTTAGAGCACAGTTCTTACCTGTTGATTAGTCTAATTAGTGCTGAGAACGTCTCCACATACAATCCCATTACAAATCCATCTAAGGCATCCTGATACATGCCTCCCTCTGTTTCACTGCCTTGCTCTGAGCTGCTTGATAACGTCGAGTCACTTCGAGCCCTCTCGGATGTTTGTCTCGGCTTATTTAAGGATGAAGGCGTGAAGATAATCCTCGTTAACTCTGCTTCTGTTGTTCCTAAGATGTTTGCAGCTCTTTGTACAGATGCTTTGTTGGCAAATGTGGGCACTGGTCCACCTAAAACACACAGCAATAACATCTAATAAGATATCTCGCGACGAAGTTAAGCTGTTAAACGTAGATAGCCATAATGAGGGATCACCTTCACGAAAGATTTTAGCTTCTATTAACTTTTCACGATATAATCTTTACCTCGTACTGAAAGTGGCTATTTAGCCATTCATTACGGATCGGCATCTAGTTGAATGACTTTGTCAACTTTTAGTTTATAAATGGAAGTGATCCCTAATAGACGAAAGGCTATATTGAGGTGCAAATTTGAGGTACAAAATTGCTCACAAGATCGCTTCAAAATAGGGTCGAGAATATCAATTCACCGATAACCGATAACCCTCGCAGCAAAATAGCTGTATTGTCTCCAACAGAAACATAACATTAAACATATTTGGCGGGTAAATATTATTCATTGCTTTCCTCGTTTATCAGAATTCAAGGTTAAAGCTTATATAAATGATTTTGCAAGTTTTGAGATATAACTTGCAATGGCAATGTTATGTTGAAGTGAACAACACTGAGGATATGGCATTTCGAACTTTGGATGGATATTGTCTTGAAAATAGAAAGTACTGGTTAAATGCAATCTCGTCCCCAGAGTGAGTTCGTTGCTCTACCTCTACTCTGGGATACAAGTGGCCGTTTTGCAATTTGATTGGCTATTCAAAAACAATAGATAACACAAACTACTTCTCAAAAATTTATTAATTATTCGAATAACAACAATAAAATCTAGTCACTAAGCAACAACCACTACACTATTGCTTTGTTGTTTGGAATCGAGGTCACATAACGAGCGTTACCCTGCCAACCACAAATCCATAATGGCTGCTAATCTGTCCATTTTCTGGACAGATTTGTTNAGGTACAAAATTGCTCACAAGATCGCTTCAAAATAGGGTCGAGAATATCAATTCACCGATAACCGATAACCCTCGCAGCAAAATAGCTGTATTGTCTCCAACAGAAACATAACATTAAACATATTTGGCGGGTAAATATTATTCATTGCTTTCCTCGTTTATCAGAATTCAAGGTTAAAGCTTATATAAATGATTTTGCAAGTTTTGAGATATAACTTGCAATGGCAATGTTATGTTGAAGTGAACAACACTGAGGATATGGCATTTCGAACTTTGGATGGATATTGTCTTGAAAATAGAAAGTACTGGTTAAATGCAATCTCGTCCCCAGAGTGAGTTCGTTGCTCTACCTCTACTCTGGGATACAAGTGGCCGTTTTGCAATTTGATTGGCTATTCAAAAACAATAGATAACACAAACTACTTCTCAAAAATTTATTAATTATTCGAATAAAAACAATAAAATCTAGTCACTAAGCAACAACCACTACACTATTGCTTTGTTGTTTGGAATCGAGGTCACATAACGAGCGTTACCCTGCCAACCACAAATCCATAATGGCTGCTAATCTGTCCATTTTCTGGACAGATTTGTGCAATGTGTACCAGGGTGTTCACTCGGCTTCGTGACTAGCGTATGACGTAAGAACACCCTGGGAACGAGGTTGGGTTAAATGGCATCATTCTATGCAGTTAAAAAAGTATTTGGAATTTTCAAGAGAGCCTGTTCACAGGCCAAGTTCTGCTGGGCATTTTGATTGGAGTTCAAACCAATTTAAACCGATCGTGTAGTGTATTAGAAGTCATTGATTACACAACGTTTTTCCAAAAACTTCAGCTGCTTTAAAGTAAGTACAAGGAGATATAACGATCGAGCCTAAGAATAGGACAAAAGAAGACCACCTGCCACTTTATGTTCATATTGTTTTATCGATTGAGAACATCAAATACAATAGGCTTTATTTAGATTGGCCCAGTCCCCCTAGCTAAGCTGCTTTTAACTCCATTGATTTACTATAAGGCGAAAATAAGAATCTTATCCCGACATGAAACATGGCAAAATCTATATCTGTAGCTTACTTGTTGAGACCCCAGCAGAGCCAAGATGAAATATCGCAGCAACAGGTGTCCAAAGTCCCTTGGCTTCTTCTGATGATATATCAAGTGCTTCTAAAGCAAACTGGAGTTCCATCCAGCGATCAACACAACGAGATTGTTCTTTCTCCTACAAATAATAAAATGTATTGATAGCAATGTTTTCAGGCAAAAAATTCTGAATTAGGGCAAGCATCAAGAGTAATAAATACGTATTCCATACTATGGGTGTGTTTGATTGGCAATTCCAAATCTACCAAATTCTGAAAACAGTAGTCTTTGAAGAGACGGAAAGATATTTCCCAATCAAATCAAACACAAAAATCTTTAAAACAGCAGGCTTTCGATTCACCATCGCGATTCGCTAATGACAACGAGAATCTCTCCAAAGTCTGCCAAACCTTCCGCCTTTTGGAGCAGAAGGTTCAGAAGGCCTTCCAAACCTACCAAACCTACCGTTTTGAGAATTTCGGAGTCAATCAAACACGAATTCTAAGTCTACCAAGTCTACTGTTTCCAGAATTGGCACCAATCAAACACACCCTATATTAGAATAATAATGGATAATAATTATTATATTATATTATATTATATTATATTATATTATACCTACTATATATGCCTGGTGTAGTGTCAAATGGTTTGTAAATTTTGCCAATAAAACCTAGCACCTACTTATGTCTGTTTTACCAGTTTTTAATGACGTTTTACCATTTTTCCGAAAGTCAATGATCAAAAGTCTAGCAGGTTAGTCTTTTAAGTGTCCCGCTGTGTTTGGAGCCCCTAACTTTCAATGTGTTTAGCGTCTTTTTCTTCGTTTATCAATGCAATAGACAACTGCAATAAAGATGGCAGCGAGAAACTAGTTTTGTTACCAAGATGCATTGCAATCCAATCAAGAATCTTTAACCAATCTATAGGGATTCAATTGAAGAACGCGATGCATCTTGGTACAAGCTTCCTCGCCGACATCTTTGGCGTAGTCATGTATTGACATTTCGACGTTACGTTACCAGAGATATCTGTCCTATTTTCAGGCACTCAGCTGTTCTCGAAACCGATGAACCCTGTCTGTGCAAGAACTTAAGAACGGTCCCCTATAATCATGCTGACATAGCAAAATAGCAAGCACGTTTTTCTCACAGCATGCAGAGTCCAGAAAAAGTCACGGCTCCACGGCTGTGAGCCGGAGGAAGGTTTTGCTTGTTAACCCTAATTTAACCGGGCTTTTTTTGAACTAATATAGCCGGGGGGGGGTGCTTTCCACCCCCCCCTCTATAAGTCGCCTTAGACAAATGGGAAAACATTCAAACCTGGCAAGGGCGTAGTACTAACCATTCTTTACAGATTGGCAGATTTGGGTGTGGCCATCTCATTAGATGAAGTCACTATGACGTCATAATGTTGAAAAATGTCAAAATTTATGTTTATTCAGCTAATTCGTTCTAAAACAGGAAAAATATCATATAATTCGCTATTTTTCATCATATTAGCCGTATTATTCATTCTTAATTCAAAAATAATACCTAAAGGTGTTTTTAGACTTTTATTTTTGAAGAAAACGACAAATATTGATGACGTCACAACAACAAAGTGGGTTTTATGACCAAAAATTGATACAAAACTTGCTAAAAATACTTTAAATGTATTGCAAAACGCAAATCTATGCATTTTCTACAACTTCCGCTGGAAAAAGTTTCAAATTTTGCAAAATTTACCCAAAATGGCGGCACATGTTACGTCATCATTTAAAAATGCTGATGTCAGCAAATTCCATTGTTCTTGATAACAAATGAAAGGTCTTTGTTTGCTGATTCTTTTAAGGTATAATAATCAACATTTGAAACTAATTCTGGTTGTAAAAATATCAAAAACATTGATTTTGTCAATACCATCTACCAAATATGGTATTGTCATCTGTCACGTGACTCCCATTGTTCAAAAATTTTATTGTCAAAATGTAGCTAATAGATAATTAGTAGTTGTCAGAAAGTTAGAGAGTCATAGCTAATGCCGTTAATAAATGCTCTGCAAAAAACCGACAGGGGGGGTGGAAAACACCCCCCCCC
>REGM01000209.1:40228-104030 GCA_004194415.1 Aurelia aurita | reverse complement strand
ACTTTATGCTGTTGAACCATGCTTTCTTCATTGAATAAAGGGAGTCAGGTGGTTATCATCTTTATGAATTTCGATGTAAAGTGAAATTACTGAAGCTTGCCTATTGTCTCATTTACCCAATCATCGCCACGACAGCGTGCCTTTAAAAATCGTTCTACTGAATCAACTTCTCTGCATACTCTCTGGAAAAAACGCACAGGCCATAATCTCTCGTGCTCCATACAGTCCTGACAAAAGCTGAATTCACACTTTCAGCGTCGTTGTTGACGCATTATACATACCAATGAAGGGCCGCAATGCGACAAAGTTGGATTAATTCAACCTTGCCGCGTGACCCACATCGCATCACAAAATTGCCTCAAATGTGAATTCAGCTTAACGTTACATCAAAAGCAAAAACTTTGTAGTGACCTTACAAGACGTATATCACTTTGCTTGAGATTCATGAGTTTTCACAGATAAAGTGAACGGAATTAAATTTCATGTAAAGAACGGTAAACTTACTAGAGCAGTGATATCAATGAAGCAGTTGTCTTCTTTCAATGCTGCATCTAAAAACAGTTCCTTCCTAGAATGAAACGATAATTTCAATGTTTAGCTCGATTACTGGATTTACGAAACAATATCTCCAAATCTAAGTTAGCCTTTCAATGATGCCGGAAACGAGAACTAAATAGCGCCTTCGCAGGAGAGAAGAGACAGAAAAACAACGGTCTATGGATATTTCTGTCTCAAGCAGTTTCCTATTTCTTGTGGTCATTGCTGCCGTGCTGCGTAAAGCAAACTTTTATTTACTTTTTTATATATTTTTTCGGTCTTGCTATTTGATATTATCAAACCAAAATATCATAGATACGGACAGCACAGCCTCCAAATCTTTGGCATCTTTAAAAAAAACATTGCACGGATGGTTAATAGATTTTCGTTTCAGTTTTGATTACCTGCCCTATACAGCATAGGTTCCAAATCTTTAAAATGGTCGGTGTAAAATTATATGACCTATTTCTTTTAACTGAATGGATCGAAAGGAACTTTAGCTACTTTGCTATGGTTCTGCCATTGGACTTTTCAGAAATCTTCAATATTTTCAGGATTAGAGGGTTTTTCTTCTTTTTTGAGAGTTGAAGAAAAATAGAAAATAAAACTGAAAAACATCCTAATTTCTAAACTTTTTGAGGAAACATGGAATAATTTTCAAAAAAACCATAGTTTATGAGTGTCTACAATATGGTATCAAGCAAAAGTCTTTCACTCCTCTGGTTTACGATTTTGAAATTTGATGACGTCACATCCTCAAAAGAGTTAAAATATAAAATATGCTGTAATTTCGAAAATTTTAGAAGATTTCTGAAAAGTCCAACGGTAGAATTATAGCAAAGTAGCTAAAGTTTCTTTCAAGCCATTCAATTCAAAGAAATAGGTCATAGAATTTTACACAGACCTTTTTAACGTTTTTTAAAGATTTGAAACCTATAATTTCAAAGTCTATAATTTCAATTCCACAGCCCGTGAACAAATTTTTTGCTTCACTCAGTACTACAATTCAAACAATTGTTTCCTTTGATTTCAGCTCAAATATGGCCAAACCAAATTTCTCATGAGGGATGTATACTACAGTAGAAACCCGCACATAAGAACCATAACCTCTAAACTTTTGTAGGAAAATTTCTGAACTTTGAAAACCCCTAAACTTTTGTAGGAAACTTTCTGAACTGTGTAGAAACTGCATTGAAACTGGAAAGAAAGATGTTTGCACAAAGCATGTAATTTATATGGTTTTTGTATAATAATTTACCCTCTAATATAGACTATTTTGAAATTGTAAACCCAGAATTAAGAACCCTTGCTATAGGCTACCCTCAAAAAGTGATGGTTCTTATATGCGGGTTTTACTGTGTAACATTAGTTTTAATATGGTTCAACTACAATTTCCCATGTCGAAAGTTTTCCGTTAAACATTTTCTACTCAAAAAACAATGGTTGGTCATCGGCTCCACGTACAGTATTCCCTTGAAGTAATGCTTCTCTTTGACTCGCCCAAGTCGTTTTGAAAGAAAAGAAAGGATGACTTGTTCCCAACAGCTCACAGCTGGATAGACGGATGATATTTGGTCCGGCGCGGCATTTTCGATCTTGTTTTCGACCAATTGTAACGAAATGTTTTGGATTGCTTGTGGTTAGGTCCTGTTACAAACATCCGGCCAAGCGAGGTCAAGTACGTCTCATGAATAATTAATGAGGAGATATCCGAAACAAGTTGTCCTTTCTTTTTCTTTCAAGATGACTTGGGCCTTTAATTAAATGCCATTCTCGCGCATGTAAGCCGCTCTACGCAATTTATATTTTACAAGTAAAACGCACGAGAGACGTTGAAATAAATCCGTTTAAAAATCTTTTAAGGTTACTGTAACCCTTCAGACAGCGATTAAGAAACTCTACTTTTCACGGCCGTTCCTTAAACTATACCAAACAAACTTATATGTTATTCGAAGCAGAATAAAACGTAGAATACCATAAAAATATAACCAGTTGATTAAATAAAAACGCAAATGATTTATTCCAGATTTTAGGCGAAATTGACCACCCTTGCGGAAAAATCTTGGTGTACCTCATCGGGCATTGTTCGACCAAGACTATCTATTTACCTAAGACTTAAGGTCCTGAACTGCAAAAGGGTGTCACGAATTTTTGATAAAACGTACTGTCTAGAAATAATGCAATTTTAAATTAATGTTAATGTCTGAAATGTCTTTTTTAACTTTTAAACCCTTATAAAAGTCGGACCAGTGGATCTATCATAAATCGCTGACACCCTTTGGTAGTTATATGCTTTGTGACCCTGTATGCCAAGTGTCAAGCGATTTGATTGGCCCGTTAGGTACACCAAGATTTTTTAGTACCCACCAGTACCCCGGAATCTTGTTTCGAGAAATCAAGCTTTTATCAAATTGAAGCAGAACGTGCGGGAAAAACGATTATGCTTGAAAGTGTAAACATAAAGCCGCAGGTCAAGCAATAAAGCTTTATCGCGGTCTTGTTCAATCGTTATATCAAGAAAATAACAGCAGGGGATGTTGTGAATATAGCTGCAAGGTCAAATGAGTTTACTTTAATCCTCTGAAGTCTATTCCCGCAATTTTTGAGAAATACGATTGCTTCTTTTAAAATGCTCAAATTTCCCAGTAATTGTGGTTATTTCTGGAAATGAGTTGGTTGAAACGATACTCAAATACTTAAACCATCGGGATATGAGGAAAACGAAAAATCGATAAATTTGTGTCTGAAGGGTTACAGTAACCTTAAGCCATTTTCTCAGTTCGTCTTCCTATTGTCCCCCATGTGATGCAAGCACTATTACTTATAGGATAAAAACTGGTTGCTAAATTGAAAATAGATCCTTAAACGAAATTGTTCATGTCTACCGATACGCAAATAAACATAAACAAGAAGTATCCCGCATTAAACGCCCGCCGTTACTATAAGTTTAGCAATCCATGAGCCGTGTTTTCTATTCATAGAAAGATGGTATCCACCGCTGCTTTTGAAAATGTTCTATGTTTCCGTAAATAGGCTTTTGCTTACCTTGGCTAAATAAACAAGGACAATTGATCACGATATATTATAAAGCAAACCAGTACAAAAGATCGTTCTGTAAGATTGCTCGGCTACTTTGCTTTGGGTTCTTTAGCTGGATCAAGTGACCTTATAATCTATCAACAGACAAATATATGTTTGCCTTGCCGAACACATATACCTGCATAACCGTACCGTCTTAACATGGGTAAGAGGAAAAGCGGAATGTGTTTTGGGTTTATCTAGTGGTGTAAAGAATCAGAAGTATTAGGCCTATCTTTGTGCATTTTGTCTGTGTCGATCTTCTCCGTTGTCCTGTCGATTTTGCATTTTCAGAAGGCTGCAGTCGCTTTGCAATCCACCTCTCAAAGCGCCATGTTGTTTAAAGTTGTTGTATGTTGTTCCTTAAAGCACCTCCAAAGGGGACAGGGGGCGGAGCGAGAAAGGAGAAGAAAGGCAAAGTACCCGTTCCGCCCTCTCCCCTTTGAAGGAGCTTTAAAGAGCAACATACAACAACTTTAAACAGCATGGCGCTTTGAGAGGTAGATTGGAAAGCGACTGCAACCTTCTGAAAATGCAAAATCGACAGGACAACGGAGAAGATCGACACAGACAAAATGCACAAAGGTAGGCCTAATAGTTCTGATTCTTTACACCACTAGATAAACCCAAAACAACTTCCGCTTTTTCTCTTACCCATGGTCTTAATAACGTCAGAAAATCTCAAAAGTAACATTTCTACCGAGACACCCAACCAATCGACTGATTAAGTAGTTTTCAGACTGATTGCATAAACCAAAAATACAACAATTTTCACAGTAAAATCACCATTGCTTTTTAAAAGCCTTACTTAGGCCAATATGGCTAATTAAGGTTTTGAGATCTTGGATTCCTCCTTCCCCTCCTTTGATTTTTAACTGCGAGTACCGAATGACAGCTAAGACATGCTTTCATTTCATTTTGAAATATTTATACAGGTTAACATATTTCATAATATATGTTTTCAAACTGACCTTCTTCTTATAGGAGATAGGAGACAAAATTCTTCTTATAGGATTCGTAACAAAAAACTTCAGAGAGAGACTTGAGTTTTTAGTTTTAAATCTCGCATGATGCCAAAGATCAGTTGCTTCAGTTCGAATCAACAACTCAATGTGAAAGTTAATTCCCACATGAACAAAGTTTCGCTTACCGTAATCTCTCGTCACAGCCAAGAATCAAATCGTAGAATATTTTGAAGGATGATTCTCCGATTGGTCGTCTCGCCACTCTTGTCTTTTCCAACAAATATGTCTAGCAGAATAAAATTAAAGTAGGCAATTAATGTAGAAATGAAGGTACTAAAATAGATGCATACATTACACCATATTGGTCAGTTTTCTGTAGTACAAGAAGCCGTTCAATCGTTACATTTCTCAAGACGTTTGATTCGATGGGCCATGAAAATGGCGACACCAAAGGCCAACGAAGAGATGACACTCGCAAAGCATGCTGGTACCCTTTAATCAAAATATTCAATAATAATCTNGCGTTTTGGCCTAAGCAAATTCTTGAAGCACAGTGAATAAGTTAACAATAGACTCGAAAATTTTGAAACAGGAGGAGAAAAATTTAAAACTGCACAGCTGATACGTTTTAAAAGTGATGATTTGCGTGACACTTATCATCAAGGGAGCTCCGAAGTAAACTTCTTTCATTTTAATATCAACAATTTATTTCAAGACGTTTACTTTGGAGCTCCCTTGATGATAAGTGTCACGTAAACTGAATTTTGCAAAACGCAGCTGTTGTGCAGTTTTCAATTTTTCTCCTCTTGCTTCAAATTTGTTCAAGCCTATTGTTGACTTATTCGCTGTGCTTCAAGAATTTGCTTAGGCCAAAACGCCAAAGCTCTGGTTTGGAGGTGGAGGCAAATTTGTCCTTTGAAGATTAATATTTCAACTCTCAAAGCACCAATATCCACAAACAAGGTATCTATGTTCAAGTTGACTATCGAGGTATGTTTTAAAAATGTTTTTAAATTGATTAACGCTAAATTCTCATCGCTAGGGTCGACCAAATCTGTATACTTTTTTTTGGGACACCCGGTATATCACTTTGCTTGAGATTCATGAGTTTTCACAGATAAAGTGAACGGAATTAAATTTCATGTAAAGAACGGTAAACTTACTAGAGCAGTGATATCAATGAAGCAGTTGTCTTCTTTCAATGCTGCATCTAAAAACAGTTCCTTCCTAGAATGAAACGATAATATCAATGTTTAGCTCGATTACTGGATTTACGAAACAATATCTCCAAATCTAAGTTAGCCTTTAAAGACAGATTTTCGTTTCAGTTTTGATTACCTGCCCTATACAGCATAGGTTCCAAATCTTTAAAATGGTCGGTGTAAAATTCTATGACCTATTTCTTTTAACTGAATGGATTGAAAGGAACTTTAGCTACTTTGCTATGGTTCTGCCATTGGACTTTTCAGAAATCTTCAATATTTTCAGGATTAGAGGGTTTTTCTTCTTTTTTGAGAATTGAAGAAAAATAGAAAATAAAACGTAAAAACATCGTAATTTCTAAACTTTTTGAGGAAACATGGAATAATTTTCAAGAAACCCATAGTTTATGAGTGTCTACAATATGGTATCACGCAGAAGTCTTTCGCTCTTCTGGTTTACGATTTTGAAATTTGATGACGTCACATCCTCAAAAGAGTTAAAATATAAAATATGCTGTATTTTCGAAAATTTTAGAAGATTTCTGAAAAGTCCAACGGTAGAATTATAGCAAAGTAGCTAAAGTTTCTTTCAAGCCATTCAATTCAAAGAAATAGGTCATAGAATTTTACACAGATCTTTTTAACGTTTTTTAAAGATTTGAAACCTATAATTTCAAAGTCTATAATTTCAATTCCACAGCCCGTGAACAAATTTTTTGCTTCACTCAGTACTACAATTCAAACAATTGTTTCCTTTGATTTCAGCTCAAATATGGCCAAACCAAATTTCTCATGAGGGATGTATACTACAGTAGAAACCCGCACATAAGAACCATAACCATAACTTTTGTAGGAAAATTTCTGAACTTCGAAAACCTCTAAACTTTTGTAGGAAAATCTCTGAACTTTGTAAAAACTGCATTGAAACTGGAAAGAAAGATGTTTTGCACAAAGCATGTAATTTATATGGTTTTTGTATAATAATTTACCCTCTAATATAGACTATTTTGAAATTGTAAACCCAGAATTAAGAACCCTTGCTATAGGCTACCCTCAAAAAGTGATGGTTCTTATATGCGGGTTTTACTGTGTAACATTAGTTTTAAATATGGTTCAACTACAATTTCCCATGTCGAAAGTTTTCTGTTAAACATTTTCTACTCAAAAAACAATTGTTGGCCATCGGCTCTACGAACAGTATTCCCTTGAAGTAACGCTGCTCTTTGACTTGTCCAAGTCGTTTTGAAAGAAAAGAAAAGATGACTTGTTCCCAACAGCTCACAGCTGGATAGACGGATGATATTTGGTCAGGTGCGGCATTTTCGATCTTGTTTTCGACCAATTGTAACGAAATGTTTTGGATTGCTTGTGGTTAGTTCCTGTTACAAACATCCGGCCAAGCGAGGTCAAGTACGTCTCATGAATAATTAATGAGGAGATATCCGAAACAAGTTGTCCTTTCTTTTTCTTTCAAGATGACTTGGGCCTTTAATTAAATGCCATTCTCCCGCATGTAAGCCTCTTTACGCAATTTATATTTTACAAGTAAAACGCACGAGAGACGTTGAAATAAATCCGTTTAAAAATCTTTTTAAGCCATTTTCTCAGTTCGTCCTCCTGTTGTCCCCAATGTGATGCAAGCACTATTACTTATAGGATAAAAACTGGTTACTAAATTGAAAATAAATCCTTAAATGAAATTTTTGATGTTGACCGATACGCAAATAAACATAAACAAGAAGTATCCCACATTAAACGCCCGCCGTTACCATAAGTTTAGTAATCCATGAGCCGTGTTTTCTATTCATAGAAAGATGGTATCCACCGCTGCTTTTGAAAATGTTCTATGTTTCCGTAAATAGGCTTGAATCCACCTTGGCTAAATAAACAAGGACAATTGATCACGATATATTATAAAGCAAACCAGTACAAAAGATCGTTCTGTAAGATTGCTCGGCTACTTTGCTTTGGGTTCTTAAGCTAGATCAAGTGGCCAACTATCGCTGAAGTTATCAAACGAGAGACAGCGAGCATCGTTTTCAAATCCATAAATGGTCTTGCACCTACGTATCTCTCGAATATTTTTTCAAAAAACTCTTCACGGGACACTGTCAAGTTAAGAAACTCTGAGACTGACTTACGCGTCCCTCTTATGAAAACGACAAATGGGCAGAAATCATTCTCGTATCGTGGTGCGCACCTTTGGAATAATGTCGAACCGGAGGTCAAGCAAGCACCCTCTCTTTATGCTTTTAAACGTCGATTATGAGTATGACAATAATGTATTTATTTCTAGATTCTAGTTTTGTAATTAGGTTATAAATGTTTTAGTTTCATATGTATTAAATTGTAAATTGTAAATTTTTTGGCACGGCCCCCTGAAAAGCAGCCTTAGCTGACGGGGTTACCGTGGTTAAAGAATATAAAATCAAAATCAATCAAATCAAATCAAATCAAGTGACCTTATAATCTATCAACGGACAAATATATTTGTATGTTTGCCTTGCCGAACACATATGTCTGCCTTGCCGAACACATATATCTGCATAACCGTACCATTTTAACATTGGTAAGAAGAAAAAGGGAATGTGTTTTGGGTTTATCTAGTGGTGTAAAGAATCAGAACTATTAGGCCTACCTTTGTGCATTTTGTCTGTGTCGATCTTCTCCGTTGTCCTGTCGATTTTGCATTTTCAGAAGGCTGCAGTCGCTTTGCACTCCACCTCTCAAAGCGCCATGTTGTTTAAAGTTGTTGTATGTTGTTCCTTAAAGCACCTTCAAAGGGGAAAAGGGGCGGAGCGAGAAAGGAGAAGAAAGGCAAAGTACCTGCTCCGCCTCTCCCCTTTGAAGGAGCTCTAAAGAGCAACATACAACAACTTTAAAAAGCATGGCGCTTTGAGAGGTGGATTGGAGAGCGACTGCAGCCTTCTGAAAATGCAAAATCGACAGGACAAAGAAGAAGATGGACACAGACAAAATACACAAAGGTAGGCCTAATAGTTCTGATTCTTTACACCACTAGATAAACCCAAAACAAGTTCCGCTTTTTCTCTTACCCATGGTCTTAATAACGTCAGAAAATCTCAAAAGTAACATTTTTACCGTAGACACCCAACCAATCGACTGATTTATTAAGCAGTTTTCAGACTGATTGCATAAATAAAAAATACAACAACTTTCACAGTCAAATCACCATTGCTTTTTAAAAGCCTTACTTAGGCCAATATGGCTAATTAAGGTCTTGAGATCTTGGATTCCTCCTTCCCCTCCTTTGATTTTTAACTGCGAGTATTGAATGACAGAAGACATGCTTCAATTTCATTTTGAAATATTCATACAGGTTAACATTTTTCATAAAATATGTTTTTCAAACTGACATTCTTCTTATAGGAGATAGGCGACGAAATTCTTCTTATAGGATTCGTAACAAAAAAATTCAGAGAGAGACTTGAGTGTTCAGTTTTAAATCTCGCATGATGCCAAAGATCAGTTGCTTCAGTTCGAATCAACAACTCAATGTGAAAGTTAATTCCCCAGGTCATAAGTAATATCAATAGGCTGCAAACAATTTAGACAACGAAGGATCCACATGAACAAAGTTTCGCTTACCGTAATCTCTCGTCACAGCCAAGAATCAAATCGTAGAATATTTTGAAGGATGATTCTCCAATTGGTCGTCTCGCCACTCTTGTCTTTTCCAACAAATATGTCTAGCAGAATAAAATTAAAGTAGGCAATTGACGTAGAAATGAAGGTACTAAAATAGATGNTGAGTGTTCAGTTTTAAATCTCGCATGATGCCAAAGATCAGTTGCTTCAGTTCGAATCAACAACTCAATGTGAAAGTTAATTCCCCAGGTCATAAGTAATATCAATAGGCTGCAAACAATTTAGACAACGAAGGATCCACATGAACAAAGTTTCGCTTACCGTAATCTCTCGTCACAGCCAAGAATCAAATCGTAGAATATTTTGAAGGATGATTCTCCAATTGGTCGTCTCGCCACTCTTGTCTTTTCCAACAAATATGTCTAGCAGAATAAAATTAAAGTAGGCAATTGACGTAGAAATGAAGGTACTAAAATAGATGCATACATTACATCATATTGGTCAGTTTTCTGTAGTACAAGAAGCCGTTCAATCGTTACATTTCTCAAGACGTTTGATTCGATGGGCCATGAAAATGGCGACACCAAAGGCCAACGAAGAGATGACACTCGCAAAGCATGCTGGTACCCTTTAATCAAAATATTCAATAATAATCTGTACCTGTAAATTAGCTCCGATGAGAAGATCAGCCATGTCATATTCAAGAGTGACCCTCAGAGAAAATCTAGAAGCAGTGTTGCAAAGATATGTCTTGGCTGTTCCAAAAGAATCCAACAAGCACAAAGCGGCTTCCATCTTCTGGGCTGAAAAGAAAATATAAATCTTGCAAAGAAAGTAAAAATCAGATAATGTAACAGAAAAAGCATCACCTTATCCTTGCCCCATTTCCGTATAAATTGGCGATAAAAGTTGATATTTTTAAACAAAAGTTCCTATAAAGAGTCCATAAAGTAGGATATATTAGCAATTAGAAGTGGGCAGTTTTTTTGGAAACTGATCAGTAGAAGTCAACTGCCACAATGCATACTTTAAGCCAATAGCAATAGTCCTGGGTAATGACAATAACATTTTAGATGCTTTCGTCCCAAAAGATGCGTATTCGAAGCGATCTCTTTTCAATCGGCTCAGAATTTTCAAATGAACGCATAATTGTTGCATTAAAACAGAGGCCCAAAACAGTGTGATTTTAAAAGGGAGAAATGGAAGCACAGCCTTAAAAAAGTATTTATTTGAAAATATCTTGAGTGATTTTCCAGAATCGGAATCAATCATTGAATCCGAATCAATCATTCATTCCTTCAGAACAAAACGGTATCCCCAGACAGGAACTTTTGCAAATACGCAGAAAGTACTCACTCTTTGGTGTAACGTATTCAACCGAGGACAACACAATGAATAAAGAAAATTCTAGCACACGACAAAAGAGCCTCCCGCTCGGATTGGCTAAGCACCTCCCTGGCTTCAGGTTTAGACAAAAGTGACAGTCATTGAAAATTCTCGCCAATAAAATAAACTCTGTTTGTCTTACCTGTAACACTGCTATGTATTGAGACTGTAGCAGTGGTATAATAATGCAGAAGATGCTTCAAATTCGTTGTTTTTCCTGCTCCACTTCTGCCAAGTAAAATAATGGATTGATCCATGCTCATTGCTTGCATATTACGATACGATGTCTGAGCCATGGCATATATGTGAGGTGGCATATCTTCCTGTTTGCAACCTCTGAACATGTCTATGACCTGCAATGAGAGAAACAACTTGTCACTTCACAGCATAGGTGTCAAATCTTCAAAGAGGCTAGTGCAACTGGGTATTACTTCTTTCTTTGGACTGAATGGCTTGAAAGGAATTTAAGCTACTGTGCTATAATTCTACCGTTGGACTTGTCTGAAATCTCCAAATTGTTCATAATTAAGGGGTTATTCTTCTCTTTTAAAAATTCAAGCAAAATAAGAGTTATCGGGACTGATCGGGGGTTTGAGCTAGAGGAATTGGAAAAAAATTCAATGTTTTACTCCATTCTTATTACCTGTAGGGGGATTTAAACTAAACAGTCGAGAAAAAATCAGTGAGTTATCAGCTGTATTTACGGAGAAATGATATTTTAAAAAAATTTGTCACCGAAATCAACAATAATAAATTCCTTTTTCATCAATAGTGCCGGCTGGCTAAGATCCGGCTGGTTACATATTCTATCACACTGGATCGTATTAATCTCTACTGGCACTTTCTTGAGAACAAAACATCACATTACCAATATGCTGCTACAAAATGAGAGGCACTGTAAAATATTGATCACAAAAATATCACTGTTGTGAAATAGCATTTATTTATTACTTCAGGCCAATGTTATGTATGGCATCTTCCTAAAAATTTACAAAAACAGATAACAATCCTTTTTCTAACCAGAAATAATTAAAGTCTATCTCAAATTAGATGTCAGGTGAGATTTGCAGCAACGCAAAAACTACTAGTGCAAAACAATTCAATTGTTTCTATTCGCGGACATTTTTACCAGACATCTAATTTGAGACAGACATTAGGAGCAATATTTCTACCCAAAATGAATTAACAAATCGAAAATTATTCTGGTAGACTGCTGTTGAACTGTTGATGGCGAGTGACTCTGTTGCATTGGATCTATTTGTTGGTCACCTATTTTAAAATCCCTTTTCTCCGTAAATGCAGCTGATAATGACTAATTTTACAAAAAAGGTGATGTTTGTATTGTACTCGACACATCAAAATTGTCCATTCGGAAATTACTTTGTTTGACCACCCGTATATGTGTAGACTTGCCCCAAGTCTATTTCATGAAGTCCTTCCGACCGATCCCTTTTCCATAGTTCCCGGATCCGCCATTCCGTTCCGGGAACTATGGGAAAGGGATCGGTCGGAAGGACTTCATGAAATAGACTTTGGGGCAAGTCTAGTATATGTGGGATGCGATGATACGTTTTCTAAGTATTGCTTCACAATTTACATAAAGCTTCGTTGGAGGTCTTGATTTGTCGTTCTATTTTTTGCCTTGAGATGAAAAAACTCTTTGGGGCCTATACTTTTAATGACTATTGAATCTACCTTCTCGTTGTATATGCCAAGCTCCTCACGTGGGTTGACAACCAGAAGATTCGGGCCTCCATATGTGTGAATCAGGTTACTGCCGTATCTCTGCCGTAGAGTATGCAAACAGGCAGCCTCGTTAAGATGGCGTAGTGATGCCAGATCCTCGGCTCGGTCNATTTACATAAAGCTTCGTTGGAGTTCTTGATTTGTCGTCTATTTTTTGCCTTGAGATGAAAAAACTCTTTGGGGCCTATACTTTTAATGACTATTGAATCTACCTTCTCGTTGTATATGCCAAGCTCCTCACGTGGGTTGACAACCAGAAGATTCGGGCCTCCATATGTGTGAATCAGGTTACTGCCGTATCTCTGCCGTAGAGTATGCAAACAGGCAGCCTCGTTAAGATGGCGTAGTGATGCCAGATCCTCGGCTCGGTCATACTGTGGAGGATTTGCCTAAAAAAGAAATCAAAACTTATCATACCGAAGAAGAATCAGGAAAGCCTTTTGATCTGACACTGTTCATAAATTATTTGATAAAAGACAAACATGAAACACACAAAAATTCAATATTTTCAAACATTTCAAACGTCCCAAAATTTTCATATCTGATTTTTGCTGCCCGAAATATTTACTGTTTGAAATCTTTCGCAGCACAGAAAAACGAGTGGGAAGCATTTTCACCCGTTTGAAAACGAAATTTCTTGCTCGAGAAATAATTTACATAGAAACGCATGTGCGAAGAGAGTTACTTGGTGGAATAAATTATTTTTCGACTAAAATAAACTCAGCAATCTTTCTCATCAGCCTCAACATAGTTATTCAATAGAGACGTCTGTCGAGGACTACTTTGAAAACTTAAAATAAAGCACAATTTGTAAACTTATAACATTTTTATTATAAACCAATCAAAGCAACCTTTAAAGGCTCGTGGGCAACCGGCATGCATTGCAGGCCTATTTATAAAGGTGGCCTAATTTCAAGCTGCATGAAAATAATGCAGCTCAAATAAAAGCTCAAGGCAACGATTGCAATGCATGCCGGTTGCCCAAGAGCTTTTAAACTTGTCGTCTGAAATGCATTTAAAAGCGTCCGAAAATTCCGATAAAATACGTCTGAAAATATTTTGATCGAAATTCAGTCGTAAAAGTTTTTTGTGTTTAATGTAATCGCTTGTAATGCGAGTTTACAGCGAATTTCGACTAACTACATGTTTGCATCCAAGTGATCATCATTTTGCAGGACTTTGATGAAGAATTCCAAAACTACATGCCCCCAATGGCAACCTTTAATTAATTCCTTTCACCTGCAAGGGTGAGGGTTTAGGCCCAATGCTTATAATCATTAGGGCCACGTCTATATAAATAACGTTCCCTGCAGTTTCTACATTAAATATGAGACATACACACACACACAGAGCAGGGACACTTCAGTTTTCTCTCAATGAAATATTTGAACATTGTAAGGCAGAAACGTAAACATGCCACACGCATGGTTCAACATTCGCAAACATGGCAAGCAAAACAAACAGAGCCTAGGCCAGAAACGACTTTCATACTATATAAAAGTCGACTTTGGGGCTGCAAAGGATCATCGTTGCCAGTGGGTCTTAAACTCTTCTGTCTCTCAAACATCACCATGTAAATCTATGCTTTCAACCAAAGTTAAGCGCTGCAAGTTTCCATTTTATGAAAGGTTTATCGTGTTGCTTAAATAGAGTTAAAACAGGCTGAAAACAACTCCATTTCTACAGTTATATTTTTAGTATATCGTCTGCTTGAAGCGCCCACAACGGGCCCATTGCCGAAGCCGAGTAGACCACTACTACTGGCACCTCATCCCAAGGATTTTAAGCTTGTCTCCGAGGAAAGAAGCATTTTTAGGATGAGTGCTGGTACTTACTTCCCCAGGCGGCAGCGACGCAATTCGAGCCCAGGACCTTCCGCACAACCACTACGCACTACGCTAACCTACCAAAACTATGCTGGCTGGCCTACCTCCTAACAAAGAAACAATAGGCATGCGTGTGCTTGGGGAACAAAGAACCTAATTCTCAGGCCCATTTTTGAAATCAAAGGGAACCTTTTTGTGACTCACGGTAAAGATTTCACTGATACAGCCAATGGAAGTACAAAAAACCTTTGAGCAAAAATCTTGCATGGAATGAATATTAAAAATATCATTCGATGGTATCCTTCAACCCTCAACAAGCTATCTGTTATTCATGTCTGTTAGATCTTCGTGTCTTTATTTCCAAAAGATTTTCTGACTACAAAGCATAGTTTGCCCCTCGCATGTTTGATTTATTTTAATGCTTAAAACCACTGCATTCGCTACAGAAAACAACATCTATCTTGATGAAAATTGAAAGGAACGTGTGTTTGTTGTCTATTTGGCGTAATCTCCCATCCAAGCTATTGTTAAATGGTGCAATTTTTCTCTGCAACTTGTCTTGCAGTGGCGATTGAGGAAATTGCAAGGAGTTTTTGATTGGGGTGTTACACGCTGCAATGATTTCTGCAACTTGCAATGATTAAGGCCGCGCAACTGTCATGGAGACTAGGGGTCTCAGACTAACTTTAGTAACAGCGCGTGCATGAAATTCAGGATTGCAAATGCAATGCAATTTGCAGCTAAAAATACATGCAATCGTTGCAGAAATTAGAATTGAGTTCTACTTCTGGCAATCGTTGCGAGAGCAAAAAAACTGCGTTGCAAGTTGCAAGTTGCAGAGATGACATGTTACAAAGGGCAATTCGGCCAGCAACTTGTTTCGCAACGGCATTGCGACACAAGTTGCTAGAAAAACCGCACCGTCCAACAATTGCCTTACCCATAGCCATATGATTAACCCAACAAATCCGCCCCCCCCCCCACAAAATATTTCCTTCCTTCGGCCCTGTATATCTAAAGCTCCCATACAGCGCCCTATACCACAACAGGACGAGTAAGCAATGAAAACAGCAATAAAACTATGGGCTCGGATTGTTTTAAAGTACATATCCCTTATAAGCTTAGCATTTTCATGTCGATATCGCTGACCCCAGTGGCTAGGCTTATCTTCTTATGATTATCCATGATTTTGATGTGGTTCCAAGTGTAATCGAGAAGACAGTGATGTTCATTTTATCTTATTAGTGTTTGTCACCAAGATAAAAAAGATTCTTATCGCATTGGACAACGATAAGGCCATCTTTCATTTCGATTTGGGGTGAGTTGAATAAATTCCCTAAATTGCGGCTTAACCTTTAACCTACGTGAAAATCTTCTTTCTTCGAGCATTTGCATGAGAAGTATTGCATAACAGCACAAGGAATGTTTTTTGCAGTCACCATGAAAAAGCAAAGGGCATATCTTTCCTTTATCCTGTAACATCTTATTGGCCTTTGGCAAAATCCTTTTGTTTCAAGAAACATCCACTAAAATCGACAAACATCTTTTCTCGTACTATTTTTTGAAAGAATGGAACATTTCTCTGAAGAATGTTGGATAAACCATGGATAAACGTTGGTCTAGTGATTTGCATGGATGACTTCTGTGCAGAGGCCCTGAGCTTGAGACAACAGCTTCTTTGCAATTTACTGAAATACTCAGTGGTCAAGTCGACATAAGCTAACTTTACAGGGCATACAACCGCTTGATCAAGAATTTCTTTGTAATTATCAGAGTTCCAAGGTAGAAAGACTTTGAACTGCAGGACGAATTTTGCTCCAGTCTAATACTGCTTNCCCCCCCCCCCACAAAATATTTCCTTCCTTCGGCCCTGGATATCTAAAGCTCCCATACAGCGCCCTATACCATACAGCGCCTTATAAGCTTAGCATTTTCATGTCGATATCGCTGACCCCAGTGGCTAGGCTTATCTTCTTATGATTATCCATGATTTTGATGTGGTTCCAAGTGTAATCGAGAAGACAGTGATGTTGATTTTATCTTATTAGTGTTTGTCACCAAGATAAAAAAGATTCTTATCGCATTGGACAACGATAAGGCCATCTTTCATTTCGATTTGGGGTGAGTTGAATAAATTCCCTAAATTGCGGCTTAACCTTTAACCTACGTGAAAATCTTCTTTCTTCGAGCATTTGCATGAGAAGTATTGCATAACAGCACAAGGAATGTTTTTTGCAGTCACCATGAAAAAGCAAAGGGCATATCTTTCCTTTATCCTGTAACATCTTATTGGCCTTTGGCAAAATCCTTTTGTTTCAAGAAACATCCACTAAAATCGACAAACATCTTTTCTCGTACTATTTTTTGAAAGAATGGAACATTTCTCTGAAGAATGTTGGATAAACCATGGATAAACGTTGGTCTAGTGATTTGCATGGATGACTTCTGTGCAGAGGCCCTGAGCTTGAGACAACAGCTTCTTTGCAATTTACTGAAATACTCAGTGGTCAAGTCGACATTAGCTAACTTTACAGGGCATACAACCGCTTGATCAAGAATTTCTTTGTAATTATCAGAGTTCCAAGGTAGAAAGACTTTGAACTGCAGGACGAATTTTGCTCCAGTCTAATACTGCTTCAAATCAGTGCTGATATTGTTTAGAATTATTCATTTTGAGTAAATAAACAACGAGTATGAATAAGTCTTAAAGATACTTGGGGTAAGGTTAAAGTAAAGGGTGGTCTGTAACTCTGTATACATACAGTAAAATCCAAACATTTTGGACGGTAAAAGGTTGGACCAAATTTTCTCCGAAATTTCTTTGGCTCAAATTAGCTATAAAAGAATCCAAAATCTTGTTGGCTAAATCTTTAAGTAAAGGGTGCTCTTTATACAGTAAAATCCAAACATTTTGGATGGCAAAAGTTTTGGACCAAATTTTGTCTGAAATTTCTAAGGCCCAAATTAGCTTTAAAAGCATCCAACAAATTTTTTGCTAAACTTTTTGCTCACGATACCTCAATTTGAAGAATTCAGTGCGGATCTTTGGTTAAAATCATGTTAAGTCTGTGCCATTGTAACTCATTTCAAGCAAAAGATTTGATCAACAAGATGTAAAAAGAAAATTGTTTCTGATTTTTCAAGAAGTGTCTGAAACTTTCTTGTCCAAAATTTTTTATCGGAAACTTTCCCATCCAAAAAATTAGATGTTTCCAGCTCCTGTAACGAACTGATTGAGTGAATGTTATTCAACAAGTGAATGTAATAAAAACAAAAACTATGTGAAACAGGAGCCTAATTTTCTTCTTTAAACATATGGCAACCTTTCAATCAGACCTACTAACCATATGAGACTATTTGATGACAGAAAGAATCAGTACAGGAAGCCCAGAGGAAATCCAGGTGCTAAAACTATTTTGGTTTTCCTCAAAATAAACCAAAAGAATAGAAAGTGGTTACTGTCTTCTACCAAACACATGGGATAAGCTCTGATGACAGCTCGTCAATTATCTGTTGATAGATTTATTAGGAAATTTCCAACTGGGCTGTTTCATAGGATATCAGACTTTGAACTTAGTACTGTGGGTGTCCCAAAAAGGTAGTCCTGTTTGAAAAATCACCAAAATTTGATTACAAGGCAGATCTTGAATTTCTTTTTTTGACAAGCAGATCAAAGATTAAATTATTTTCCCAGATATACATAGTTGATCTTTTGATTATTGTTAAAATTAGCAAATTTAGCAAATTTTTAGGGCTGCCTGGTTTTGAAGCATACTGCAAAAAGGACTGATGATTACCAGATTAATTTCTTCTTGTATATATTAAGCTTCTAGTTTGGTCATAAAAGGCAGACAAAAAACCAAAATATCATTGTAGACTTGAAGGATGATGNATATCAGACTTTGAACTTAGTACTGCGGGTGTCCCAAAAAGGTAGTCCTGTTTGAAAAATCACCGAAATTTGATTACAAGGCAGATCTTGAATTTCTTTTTTTTTACAAGTAGATCAAAGATTAAATTATTTTCCCAGATATACATAGTTGATCTTTTGATTATTGTTAAAATTAGCAAATTTAGCAAATTTTTAGGGCTGCCTGGTTTTGAAGCATACTGCAAAAAGCACTGATGATTACCAGATTAATGTCTTCTTGTATATATTAAGCTTCTAGCTTGGTCATAAAAGGCAGACAAAAAACCAAAATATCATTGTAGACTTGAAGGATGATGAAAAATTTCAAAATCATGGCTCTTAGGTAAGATTTACAATGTTGCTTAAAGAGTATAGCTCAGAATAAGGTTTTTCAACCTGTTATTTTATACCCTTTTAAGTAATGAAAACAAACATTTTATCATCTTCAAATATATTTAAATCATTGACAAAAGAGATAAAAAAGAAAATTTTATTATAAGTTTGATAATCGAGTTTTGATGATTATTTACATAGGAGTACTTTTTTGGGACACCTGGTCTTCTGATCTACAGGTAATGGATTTACTTAAAACTTGTGATTTGGCGTGGTTCTTATTTGCATTTTCCCCACAGATCATTGTTTCTCTACAAAACCATTCTTTCAAAAGAGAATGCAAAACTTGTTCCATAATTCTTAACAGCTAGAAATCTTACAAACCTTCAAAGTTTAAATAATCTTTTACAGTTTTTGCTGTTACAATCTGCAACTTTTCATTGTATTGAATATATTTTTTTTTTGGATACTTTATTTAACGTTGGATACATATTCTAGCTTTAATCATAAATAAATACAAATACCAACTAACAGAACAGCAACAACGAAAAAGAAAAAAATATAATATATATGCATATATGTTTGTAAACTAAAATGAGAAATACGACAATCTATGTGATGTATCCCAAATTTGGTATATACTGGGTGCATAATTCGCAGGAGCATGGAAAAGTAATTTGTTTTATTAGTCTTTTGAAAATTTCTAGATTGTTTGCATTTCTTACTTCGGCAGGTATGTTATTCCAAATCTGACAAATATAGTACCTTTTAGGATGGTTTTCATACAAGTATTCTAGAACTTGACATTTATAACACAACAGCAGCTCATACTTTTGCTGCATGTTTGGACCAATTTATTTTTTCCTTTCCCATCAAATTTTTCAAAATTTTAACAAATCACAGTTTTTTACCATTCAACTTTCAAGACGTAACCTCCTACTCCCTGTGAACACTGAACAACCCAATAGTATAGCTATATACTCATTTTCCTCCACAGACATCTGAGGCAATAAAATTTGTGCAGAATTAATTTGCCAAAAACATAACCTTTGTTATGCTTACTGCAAGAGAACCTGTTCTTGATGCAGGCAAAAACATTCCAGTCATGCTGCTTTTCAATTTCAAGATGACCTGAAACGTTAAAATGATTGATATGTTATTCTATCTACCTTTGAGATTTGCTCCTCCTCAATTTCAATGACCTCTCCACCATGATCCAATTTGACCATACAAGCAGTTTCATCAGTGTTTCCATTTTTCTTCTTTATCAGACGTCCTGGTGAAAATCCTTCTGAGTGGTTCAGCCAAACCTTTTCAGCATCTAACCAAGCTTTCTCTGATGCAAGCTCAGTGTCAGTCCTGGCCTAGAAATCGAAGGATAAACAAGGTCATAATAAATGAACAGTCTTTTTCAAAAATAAGCAATTCAGAAGTAGATTGTTGACAAATTTATCCATGGAAAACATGTGCTCTGTAAGGACAATGCCCAAATTTGCAAACTTATGTGTGAAATATGTCTTTTTCAGGGATACAGTACAGGCCTTGCGCAATTTATGAAAGACTGCAAATTTTTATAAACAAGAATTCTTAAGAAACTAAAAACATTCTTAAGAATTCTTGAGAATCCTTAGGCAGGAAAACCATGTTATGTGCATAAGGCCTATACTGTATAATGGTCTGCGATAATATTTTAGGCTCAGAGGGATTCCATTGATGATTGATGGATGGTAAAATTTTGACAGTTAAGGCTGGTTTCCATATAATCGTAACTGCCAGAAGACTACCTGCAATGCATCGATGATGGATCACAGACATATCGCGGGGAAATATTTTTTAATGGTTTTGGAAATACTCCCCTTCCGACATCTGCGATGCATCAGCGATCTCACAAGAGCATCACTATGCAGTTCAGGCGTCACCGATGCCCAAATTATTAGCCTGCGTGCTGCCTCAACACTCCTTAGCAAAAAGTATACTTTGGCTGTAGGAGTGTTGAGGCTGCACGCAGGCTACAAATTATATGTGGATACAACCCCTGTGATTCTCCGTTGTTTCAGAATTCATGTAACAAAGGTTATCCAATCACAACTTTCATGGTTCGAGCTTGGCAGCACTGCATCATGAAATTAAAAAAAAGCCACCAAAACTGGTTCCATAGTTACAACGTTAAATACTAATTTTTTTACTTTGTGTTCAGGTTTATATGGAAATACATCTATTCTGCAATGCTCTTTATGGCATTGCAGCTGTTGGCAGGAAAACTATCGGTAATGCATCACAGTGCACAGGCATTCTTCCTGCAGTTACAATTATATGGGACCAGCCTTAAAGGTCATTCTAAAGGTTATTGTGATCAGGAAATTAGGGCCCACATCCAGAGGGACATATTCTCAGCATGAAATTTTTCAGAAGATTTGTCATGTTTGTAACAGGGGCGGCGGGCAGTGCTATTAATGCTATTTCATTAATAGCAAGTTTTTTCCAAAGTAAGTTTTGCTTTAGTACTGAAAAAATAAATGCACAATAATTAGTATTCGTAAAATCTTCTCCGGATCTTTGGTTTCCCCTTTCCAGTCCCTTCATTCCACGTTTTATTTGACCCCTCTGTGCTACTTGATATTGTGATTGCCCGACTTAATCCTTTTAAAGGATGCCGCTTGCATACCTTTCTGATTCAGACCAAAGGCCGTCTCCATTGAAACCCACGCTGTGGCCACTGATGGCCATGCTATTACTTGGCCCTTTTAAATAGCAAACGAAGGAAAACAATCGACAGTTGCGTCATAGTTCCCTTTGTTTGTGACGCAACGGGCTGTTGTGACATACGCGAATCTAACAGCCTTGCTATTAAATTCTCGGAATGAATAGCAAGAGATCATACGAGATCACGCACACAGATCGTCAGTTCCATACACGTTGAGAAGAGAGTAGAGACCTTTTAAGATACAAAATGAATCAAGTTGCATCAGGTGGTGTACGATGGGGGTGTTTCAACTGTTTTTTCCCTTCTATCTATGCAAGGAGGAAAATTAACTCATGAGCAGCGCCTTCGACTTAAAAAAGATGAATGTCCATGTCCCGATGTTAAAGTTAAAAGTCGTTCTTATGAAGCTGTGTATAGAGGTTTTTCTTGGATATGCGGTGATTCAGAGAAAAAATACATATTTCTGCTGGCCATGTTTAGTCATGGGAGATCATTCGAAGGTAAGACAAATACTATATTTATTCTATCCCGATCTTATAATTATTTCATATATGGTATTTTATTACATATCTCGTATCTATCATGTTCACTCACACTGTTAGATTTATGTACATACAGCTTAATTTTGCTGCTTCAGTTAATTTCAAAATGAAAACTTCTACGCAAAGAAAATATATTCTTCTCCCCCGAAAAAGTCTTGTTCATGGCGGCTTTGCTATTACACTCTGAAAATTAATAGCAAGGCTTTCACCCAGCGGCAAAAAGCCGCGGAAGTCTAAACAGCCCTATGTGTGTAGCCACCTTTTACAGACGCAAGGAAAAGTAGAATCATCATAAGCCGTGTTGCACACTTTGTTATAAGACACCAATGGATGAGAAAATAGTCCCTACAAGAAATAGTCCTGACCCATAACTTTTATAAAAATGCGTGTAATAATAAAAGGATTTTTATCACTTTATTTCAGATGAAGGCTTGCTTCGTGTAACCAACGGGATTTGCATCTGATGGCAGAAATATGTCGAATGTTGCTAAAAGGCACCAAGAATCGAAAACAAGCTTTTAGGGAATGTGGATGTGGCCAGTGCACTTGATGAAGCAAGACAGAGAGAAATTCTGAGACATAATGAAAATGCATCAAGGTACTCGAAGATGATGAAGCACCATATCGACGCTGCAGTCTACTTGTCGGCTCAAGGACTCGCCTTCCGAGGACATTCCGAAGACAAATTTTCTTCAAATTGTTATTTTGACAATATTATGTTTTATTCGCATAAAAACCGTTTTGAATGTTTTCAGAAACCAGCATGAAATAGTTAAATTTGGAAATAGATCAGGAACAATAATAAATTTAAATATACCCCTTTTGCAAAAGATGGGCGTTTCCGGCGTTCTGAAGGGCGTGGTCCCAAAAAAAATTTCCGGGGGCAAGCCCCCGGACCCCCAATTTTCGCTCGCTTCGCTCGCGAAATAGCAAACTATTCTAGCTCCCAGCCGCCCCTGGTTTGTAACTGGTTGTAGCAGGAAATGCAAGGAGTAAGACATTTTTGCAAGCTATTTCTATTTGACCGAGTTCTGAGAAAACCGGGTTTTTCTGATTTTGAGGATTTTTGCTTGCCATAGATATGTGTGATTTGTTGAATGCACCCAAATACAGTATGCCTAAACCTAAACCCAAGATTGCAAAGTTTACAGGCTGTGCAGGTTATATTATTCTTTAAATACCGAAAAGAGCCAAACAATGGATATTGAGCCATGCAAAAATAGCTTTTTGGCAATAGACAATAACGCTAAAGATGGCGGCCATGCAAAGCATACCTGGTAAAAAGCTCCCTGACGACCACCTAACAATATGAAAATTTTGGTCTGCCGTTTAAACTAGCTAGCTGTGGTAAAGTTTGGAACAAGTAGTCAATTAAAAAAATTAGAACAATTTCGTAATTTGAACGCGAAAGTTTCATTGAAATTTCAATTTGAATCAAAAGTTTACTTTTTTCTGCTTTGAAAAGGTTTCCTTTCGAACCATGTTGCATTCGAATTCAAGGTCGATTTGAATTCAAGCTAGCTGGTCGAAATGGCAGACCAAAATGTTTACGTTGTTAGGTGGTTGTAAGGAAGCTTTTTGCCAGCATGCTTTGCAGCAAAACACAAGAGTCTCTGGAGCTGCCATCTTTAGCGCTATTGTCTATTGAACCAATCAAAGTCGCCTGCAAACTTTCCAATCTGGGGCATTGCAAAAGGTTTATCTTTGCTTTGTTTTCGATGACCACTCACTTTTGATCTCTTTGTTCTCATACTTCCACTCCTAGCAAATGAAAAGGCTTTATTCCCTGGCGAAACTTGATTTGCACCAGTGGCATCCACTTCAGCAGTTCTTGAGCTAAATTCAGCCAACTCAGGAACAGGCACAACTCTCAACACAACTTCATCCCCAGAGGCTGAGATCATATCAATAATTTCCTCTCGTGTTGAGTTCTCAACATTTCTCCCATTTACTTCTATAAGCCTGTCTCCTGGGATCAATCCAGTATTGTTTTCATCACCAAGGGGCTCAGCTAAATGTACTATTTTTGTTTTGTCCCCTGAAAGTGTTGATCTTCTCAAAGCAAAACCAAAATCCCCTATAGGCCTTCTTTTGACATACAGAACTCTTCCTGGTTCAGAATTTAACCGTCTGAGTTCTGGGAGACTCAGATCTACACCTTTCAGGTTATTTGCTTTTCTCTCGCTGTCAGGAGTTCGTACAAGAAAGTCTCTAGTGCCATTGTCTAAGCCTGCCATTATCTCTGATGATAGGCCTATGTTGCTAGCAGAGGCTATGTTGACTGTCACCTCAGAACCAGAAGAGACTTTGATACTTTCCTGACGTTCCAGCTGCTTATCACGACCGCCTACTGAGCCTGTGTTCTTCGATAAAGTCACTTCGAACTTGCTTTTAACAGATGGGCGTCTCTCTGTGCGTGCTTCAGCGTTTACTGATCTATTTTCCGACCTGTTTTCGATTTGAGCTTCGCGCCCTCTTGGGAGATGGACGTCGTATTGCGGGCCTGTATTTACTTTGCCATTGATTCCAGCTGAGTTATCTCTCCTTGCACCACCAGCGAGGTCAACTGTTTGTTGACGAAACAACTGCTCCCGCTTGTGTTCATCTTGTCTTCTCTTTTCACTCAAGGATCGTCTGGGAGTGCCGCCTTTTTCTTTAGGTTTAGGTTCATCTGATTTATTTTCGAATCCAGCTAGGACATCAGTGAACGACTTCTTCTCTTTGCCACTCCGATTTGCCTCACGTTTTGCGAGTTCCTTTTTCTTGTCTTTATCATTATCACGGTCTTTCCATTTCTTAAACATTATGAATATTGTAATTAGGTTTATCCTTTTAAGCGTCTTTAGTGACTACATCTCCGACATTATGGAATCAGTTTCGTCTTCATCTTGTGCTTACAACCACTGGAGTAAAATGTCATGGCTAGAAAGCTTGCACGAAAACTTTGTGGTCATAAAGTCAGGGGGAGGGAGGCATCCTCAAAGTAAAAGTTTCTTCTAGAGTTGCTTAATTTTTCATAAAACTGAATTTCACATTTTATCAAAATTCATCGAGAACCGCTTTTTGAACCAAGATTTACAAGAAAGAACTTTAGTATTATTTCGGTTGGTGATACAAGTTCTGTTTAAAATTTCGAGTTGACCTCTGCTAGTTTCTAGTAGATTTTCTTAATTTTCTGGAAGAGAGGAGGCTACTACCGTTTCTTATAAGTGGTTTCCTATAAAAAAAATGAGTGTACTGTTTCGTAAATTTAAGCAGTTAATGCTCAACTCTGAGTCAAAATTCATGGGTCATTAAACCTTTAGCTTCTAAAATATCGTAAAATATAAGCAAACTGTCGTTAGTTGTAAACTTGCAGTTTTTCAGTGGATGAAATTATCTTTGTTCATTATGGAAACTGATTTTCTTCAAAAGTATCTTTCTTTCTTTCTTTCTTTCTGGGTGGGTCTGGGACCCAGGATAATATAACAGTGAAATCCAATAATTTATCAATGACCCATCTTGCCCCACCTTACCCCGTACTCTTGTCTTCTCTGAATACACGCACCTTTTTTATAAGAAGATAAGAATTTGAGCCCGTACTGAAAGTTTCTTAAAATTATCAGTTTTTGAGTACTCAGAGTTTCTTATGAGTTTCTTAAAGGTTCCGTAACAATCTTTATGTTTACTATTTGTGCCCTCGTGAACATTTCAAAACAAAGTGTTTCATGAATCATGATACAGGAAACCAGTGAAAATAAAGCAAAAATATGCCAAGGATTCCTTTATCAAAATAAATAGTTTCTTGAGTTATATTTTCCCAGTACTGGAGTTTCTTAAATTTTTGGCGATCTGAGAGTTGAGTTTCTTATAAGAGGTTTATTATAAAAAAATACGTGCAGCCCCCTTTTCAATGCAGCACAAGTGGGTTAGCCACCTAGATTTCGAGTACATTTGCAGTCAGCTTTGAACAACATTTGAGCAAGTATTCTAATCTTTTTCGAGAATTTTTAAAATCACCAATAAATCTATAGTGGTATTACCAATACTAGCGAAATATATGTTTTCAAAGAATACACTCATTTTTTTACAAGAAACTTGGCTCTGAACTTTGTAGCACGGTTGCTCACGGTTGCTTAACTGTGGGCGCAATTCTTATCGAAAAAATTTCTTGCAGAGTTTCCTAATTTTCATCAACTGAATTCAACAATTTATCATAATTAATTGAGGGCCGTTTTTGAGCCCAGATGATTACAAGAAAGAAGAGAATCGTAAACAAACATTATAATTTCTTGTATTAATTGGGTTGTTTTAAGAGGCACTCTTTGTTGAAACACTTTGCGACTCATTGAAAAAGTTTCTTAACTTTTAATTCAAATCGGATCGCTTCTAGTTGAGTTTCTTAATTTTCTGGAAGAGGCTACAACAGTTTCTTATAAGCGGTTTCTTATAAGAAAATGCGTGTATGCGGTATATACGTATTTTCTATAAGAAACTTTTATAAAAAACTCATTTCTAATCGAAAATTTATAAATTGGAACAAAATAATTAAGAAACTTTTTCTTTCAGTCGAGAAAATCTATAGAATATCTTCAATTCATTTCCACTTGTATTACCCTGAATAGGAAAGCCTGTAAACATATTAAAAATACTGGTACCCAGGGTATTGTATTTTATTACTCGGAAGGTACCTGAGTACTGTCACGGTTCTCTAAAACTTCTTTGTGAAATATTCACGAGGGCGGCAGAGAATGTAAAAATCAAGAATGTTTTGAAACTAAAAAAAAGGAAATTTAAGAAACTTTTAGTACTGGAAAAATCTCCGGGGTCTATAACGTGTGGGTATGAGTATATTCCACCCATATATGGATGGGTGTTTTAGGAACCAACTAAGCCGCGTGGTTGGATTATTATTAGTGCCCGATGCATTCGATCTTTTTGCCTATCAGGAATAGTTTTCCATACCCCCCGGTTAATATGGTCTTGAAATTTATTGTTCAACTTTCCAGTAATGACATTTAGCTAGTCCTAGATTATTGAGATGTCTACGCGCAAGATGAGTTGCGGTAATGGTGGTTTTACTGATTTTGCTGTCGAATTGCGATTTTAGGACACAATAACCACAACAGGTTAATGAAATATCTTTTGAAAGTAATATCTATGTGAGAATTACACGTCAAGATGCCTGCACGAAGCAGAATTTATCGATCAAGACAAGTTGTTCTTTCCTGTGGGTGGAAATTTGTGATTGGGCGTACCACCTTAAGTCGAAAGATTTCAAAGGCATTTGATCAATAAATTGATTGATTGATTGCAAACTTTGTTGATCGAAAGCTCAGCAAAATAAACTTTCCTTACAGACAACTAAAGCTCTGTTGATTCTTCACTCTTTGAAGGATTGGACTCTTTAAATTAAATACTTGAAAACCACTAAATTTGTTCTTGTTTCTCTCATTTCGTGGGATAGTTTTGCTCTACTGGGTAAGGTGGGGGGGAATGGGTCAGAGCGGGGCAAAATGGATCATAGATGAATTTATGGATTTCATTGTTATTGTGCAGTAGTTGACAAAATCAGTTTCTTACATCAACGGCGACAATTTTATTCATTGAAATAGCTGTAAGTTTGCAACTAAGGAAAACTCGCCTCAACAGAAGCAAAAAATCCAAGTGACCCATTTTCCCCAACTCTGACCCATCCCACCCAACTCTCTTGCGAAAATTGTTAACTTGCAAGACTTTAAATAAAGAAAACTAAATCGGAATGATAACAGTGTGGAATTCTTGAATTTGAAGTGAAATCTTTCATCGTACTATCAGAATAAAGAAGATCTGTTTTTCATCCTGTTTACCAAGTAGAAAATAGTTCATCTTGTTTTGAAAAATTATCAATATAAAGAGAGATATCATCAGAAAGAGAGTATTCAAATTTATTTCTAAGGTAGAAATCGGTCGGCAATTTAGAAAAGATGTTTTGTTTACATGCTACTACTATCAAAATAATAAAATGATGGGAAGCAAAATGATAAAATAGTTGGAACAAAAATGATAAAATAATCGGAAGAAAAGACAAAGTCTCACAATTTCAATTTATGACATCGGTCCAGTCCAGTCAATGATTTATAATAGCCTACCAAACATAAATTGTATTTCGGTAAAAAACTCAGTCGTGTTATTGGAATTAGGTACACATCGAAATAGGTCAACCGTATCCTGTTGATAATGAATGCCTCCTTATTTGTGACCTGACCTCGTTGCCGGAGGGCAAACCTTTGATCACAACCGCTGTGCAGCGTCGCAGGAGTCCTATGACCTAATGACTTTAAAATCATAGCATTCTCAGATTTCCAGATTTCGAATAACTGCAAATGCAAAATAGTCCTTTGACCTCACGACTTTAATAAATGCATAGCTTTCTCAGATTGCCAGATTTCGAATAACTGCAAATGCAAAATAGCTCCATCAAAAATCTCTTTGGATAATTCATTTGGAAAACGTTTGTCCACAAAATGCTTTCAAAATTTACATTCCGTTGTCACATAAAGTAGTATTGTCAATTTTGCGATAGGTGGTTAAAACGGTAAAGGGCCTAAATTTTGGTTTGTTGTGGTTTCTACGCAATATGATTGGCTCAATTTCACGGTATGTATCAATTTGTCAGCCAATCAAGATTTGGTGTGCAGTATTTATATACCTTAAACGTAAAATATCTCGGACGTTAATTCTTTCGGACATTCCAAACATCCAAAAATTTAATGTCCGAAATATTTTGTGGTCCGAAATATTTAGTGTCTGAAATTTTTGCACTAAAGAAAATCACAAGAAAGCATTCGTTTGCTGTTTAATAACGTAATGTCTTGCTCGTGAAAAATTTGCACATAGAAAAGGAATGTGTTGAGAAAACTAATGAAACATCATCTTAGTTTTCTCAACAAAATTCACTTTAGCAATCATTTGCATCATCCTCAACAATAATTATTGAATCGAAATTTCTGACAAGGATCCCTTTGAAAAATTAAAATGAAGCACAATCGGTAAATTGTACCGGTGTCCCAAAAAAATTACTCCTGTTTGAAAAATCACCAACATTTTATTAGATGGTCGATCTTCGAATTTCTTTTTTCAGCAAGTNTTTCACGGTATGTATCAATTTGTCAGCCAATCAAGATTTGGTGTGCAGTATTTATATACCTTAAACGTAAAATATCTCGGACGTTAATTCTTTCGGACATTCCAAACATCCAAAAATTTAATGTCCGAAATATTTTGTGGTCCGAAATATTTAGTGTCTGAAATTTTTGCACTAAAGAAAATCACAAGAAAGCATTCGTTTGCTGTTTAATAACGTAATGTCTTGCTCGTGAAAAATTTGCACATAGAAAAGGAATGTGTTGAGAAAACTAATGAAACATCATCTTAGTTTTCTCAACAAAATTCACTTTAGCAATCATTTGCATCATCCTCAACAATAATTATTGAATCGAAATTTCTGACAAGGATCCCTTTGAAAAATTAAAATGAAGCACAATCGGTAAATTGTACCGGTGTCCCAAAAAAATTACTCCTGTTTGAAAAATCACCAACATTTTATTAGATGGTCGATCTTCGAATTTCTTTTTTCAGCAAGTAGATCAAAGACCAAATTATTTTCCCATTTACAACTGATCTTGTGATTGGCTTTAAAATTAGCGAGTTTAGCTCTTTTTTAGGGCTGCGTGGTTTTGAAGCATACTTAAAAAACAACTGACGATTACCTTCCAGGTTAATTTCTTTTTGTATATTAAGATTCTAGTTTGGCCATAAACGTCAGAAAGAAAAGCAAAATATAGCATTGTAGACTTGAAGGATAATGAAACATCTCACAATAATAGCTCTTAGGCAAGATTTGCGATATTTCTTAAAGAGTATAGCTCAGAATAAGGTTTTTAACATGTCATTTTATATCCTTTTTAAGTAATGAAAACAAACATTTTATCATCTTTAAATATATTTCAATCATTGACAAAACAGATCAAAAAGAAAATGTTAAGATAGGTTTGATAATAGAGTTTTGGCGATTTTTTAAACAGGAGTACTTTTTTGGGACACCCGGTAGCATTTTTATAAAGAAAATAACAAAAGAAAGTCATAAATTGACTGTTTCTGTGGTCGTCCGAAATTTTTATGAAAACTTCCGAAATCCCGTGAAAAAACAACCGAAAATTTTTTGTCTGATTTTGTTTGCGTTCAATGTACTCTATCATACCATATCATTTATGCAAGGTCATCAGTGTGTTTCCTTCTGCAATAGAATAAAAAGCATCGAATGTCCTTTGATCTCATGAAAAAGGGCTATGTACTTGATTCCCTTCGCTAATTGCTGTACTGGCGACAAGATCACCAGAAAAACGTTATACAGTTCTCACAACATGAATTGCGTACATAAGTACTCCTGGTAAAATCTTCCCAGAATTTCTTTGATGAAAGTTAATTTAGGAAGACAGTAGCACAGTTTTCTGCACGCCTGACCAGCATGTTTCCTTCACTATGTTGTACTTTTTAAAGATACCCCGCAACTGGACTTCAAGGATTTCAAATAATACTATGGAATTTTGCTGGAACGAGGTCAAATAATTTTAGGATGGTTCGTGATTAGCTGATATCCCACGAGCAAGGCATCAAAACAAGATCACACTACAAAATGTATGATCAAAACGTGATCAAAACAACTCTAGGATTCTTGGGTGGAGTCGTATGCACGTTGAGAAGTACAGGGGCGTCGTGGCCGGGGGGCAGGGGGGGCCATGGCCCCCCCTATTTTCAAAATCATCGGATTTTCGGAAATATGAGTGCTTCGTCGGAAAATTCTCGGAACTTTTTTGTCTGTTAAACCAAAGGGGGTGAAATGCACTTTTTAGTCTTAACGTGCTCTGGAATTTGTAAATTGAACTAAATTCGGATATCATTGACTTCAAAAGGCAGAATATCTTTATTTGTTTATAGAAATCAAAAGTGATCAGGTCCCCGCTTCTGTGAAAAGATGGTCCTCGAGATTCTTCCAAAAACGAGGAGAAAGTAGCTGGATATAGGTAGGGTGTGTAAGAATTTTTCCAAGAAATGCAGGAAGGTGACTGGGAGAGTCATTCTAAGCCAAAGTAAAGGTTGGTATTTTTAAAAATTTTCCAGACGTACTATCACAGAATTTTCAAAGCTTCCATTTCGGGGTCATGCAAACACTGGATTGCGAGAAGCGTTCTAGGAAAAAGTATAAGGTCTTTACGCAAAAACTTTCCCAAAGATGGTGATTCATAGAAAACTGTTAAAAAATTGTCAAAGTTTCCAATTGCATTGGTTCAGATGGGATGGAGAAAGGAATTCTAAGCCAAAGAAAATTTTGTTTACTCAAAAATTTTCCTGGGGATGGATGCTGACTTCTAAAAATATTTCACAAAATGGTCAAAAGTTCTATGTTGATAATGGCAAACATGGGGTCGAGAGAAGCGTTCTAAGCCAAAGTAAAGGGCGTGTCCTCAAAAAATTTTCTGGGGGCTTAGCCCCCAGACCCCTTCGTTTGATTACCCCCCAGTTAATTTGTCCTGGCCACGCCGCTGATCGATTACGATGCAGTCACTGACGCATTCGCAATATCACCACTCTTGCGAAAACTGCTGATACTGTGAAAGCAAAACTGTAAATCGAAGGACATTCCCAGGCTTCTTAATTTACTTTAATTTTTCTGTTCTTTAATTTACTTTAATTGGATAAATCAACTGTTCTAGTTCTTTAAACTCGAAGGCTTCTGTGGTTTCTCTTTAATGTTGATGATGAACCATCCTCCATCCATCTTAAATGTCTCAAGTCATCTCACGTAAAGTCAAATGACAAACATATCCAGTATCTCATGAACCAAGAAAAGCATTATTAAACTTTCGACTTTTTTCGGAAAATCTTGGAGCTTGGCCCCCCCTAATCTACAGGTGCCACGACGCCCCTGGAGAAGTAACAGCACCTCCAGTACCTTATATTTCTTTTAGTGTATCATGTCAAATGGACTCCACTCCTTGTTGGTCCTTCGACCACAGTGTGGTCGAAGGACCAACAAGGAGTGGGTGGAGTCCATTACCGAAGCCGGCGCGGAGAGAAGCAAACAGAACGTTTTGAGGATGGGCGGTGGTACTACACTAGATTGATTACCTTTGCGTTCCTTTGGCAATCAAAACAACCATGATTTCATTCAAATTCAGCCAGCTGGATCTAAATGCTTTGAATTGAAACAATGTTAAAATCTTAAACAATACAATCATGATTGCTTTGATTGCCAAAGGAACGCAAGGTACATGTCGTAGTTTCGCTCCTCCGCCGACGGTTTGGCTGGCGTTAGTCTCGTTTTGGTGAGCGATAACTGGGACTCACTGTAATCAGTCTAGTACTACCCCACGCGGCCACAGATAAACAAGCACAAAAAAGACGCGACCTTCTCGCCGGTGTCCTTCCTGCGTCTTTCATTTGAATCCATTGACGTTCCAAAAAGTGGCCTGTCACAGATTATTTTGCATGAAAACAAAAAGTTGCCATTTTAAGTAAATAAATGTTGTCTGAAATCTTCTATCTTGTACATTCGTTTGACATGATCTTATTCGTTAAATGCTAGAGTATCTTGTGCCAAGCTTTTATGTTTGTGTTTCTTCATAATAGTAATTTATTTCGTTTTAGATATTATGTATCTTGTGTTAGTTTTGGGGCCTGTTTATAACGGGTAGGCCAAAAAAATAACCCCCTAAGATAAAAAAATGTCTGAAAAACTTCTGAAAGCAAGTTTTTTTATGAAATTTATAAGGCACTAAGTAAAACATAAAGTACACCTATTGAGTGAAAATCAGTTCATTATCAGTTGCATTTACAGAGAAATGAGCTTTTGAAAAAGGATGCTCGCGAAACCGCTGTAGCAAAATCGCTACTCATCAACTATATGCCACCAACGTTTTTTTTATTACAGAATAATTTCCGTGCAAATAAAACTTTTCCTAATTCCTCGTGGCAACGAGAAGGATCTATAAATTGATCTTTGTAATGTTGAAAGAATTGAATGTATCTTTTTAGTAGGATACCATAACATGGTCAGTAAAGCCTGGTTCACACTAGGTCGTTGAAGTCGCTGGAGTCGTTGAGGTCGCTGGATCAAACGTCCCAAAAGACCCATACACTAAATGTGAACGGCGAAAATAAACTCCCCATTCCTCAATGACCCTGACGACACCAACAACTGAGATTTTGCCGTCCATATTCAATCTTTTGGGTCTTTTGGGTTTTGTTGACAGCGACTCCAGCAACTGCAACGACCTAATGTGAACCAGGCTTTTTTTAATGAATACAGCACTATACCTAAGTACATGGCTCTACAGCTACTAATAAAATAGAACAAAAGAAAAAGGTCTCACATGCAAACAGTTAATAAAACAGAACAATAAGATAAAACACAATTTGTAAGTGGCTAGGTGGACTGCGGTGCAATTTCCGCCATTTCTGTTGTGGTAAAAATGTAAATTTTCCTAATTTTGACATCTTTGATCATTATCTGTCAATGCCTCTCATTTTGTAGCAGTATCTTGTAATGTAGTGATTATTTTTACAAAGAAGATGCGAGTAGAGGTGGAAACAGTGAATGACAGGAAAAATCGCCTTGTAGTGGATGCTTTGTTTGGTCAAGTTGTGTTTTGATTATTCGTGATTCTGTTACAGTGGTTTTCGTGACCATCATTTTTCATAAGCTCATTTCTCTGTAAATACAGCTGACAATGAATTGATTTTCACTCAATAAGAATATTTTATGTTGTACTTTGTGCCATATAAATTTCATCAAAATCTTTCATTCAGAAAGTTTTTCAGAAATTTTTTATCTTAGGGGTTACTTTTTTCTGGCCCATCCGTTATGTAGCCTGCGTGCATCCTTGGCTGAGGATTGCTGAGGCTACACGCAGGCTAGTTTATGTGAGAACAAACACCTCACCCGCCAGATCTAGAGCTTTATGAGAATAGAAAAAAAGTAAAAGAACTCAAAGAGAACATGCGAAATCATCATTTTCTTTGGATTTTCAGAAGGTTGTAAATTCCAAAATATTCCTCTGCCGCTTTTATTTCAAATCTACAAGCATGCTTCGGTCTAAAAACGTGCTGTCTTGTGTCCTAATGCTAACATCGAGGAAAACCTACTGAAATCCAGAGAGAAAAACTTGATTTTGCATGTTACAGTACGCCTACGCCTTGTTGTAATTTGCGAAATTTTTTCTACATTTCGTTTTATTATTCTCGAAAACATGCTGTCTTTTTACATATTCTTATAAAAATTTACAGAAAAAGACATAAAATGACAAGACGATACCACAAGAAGCTGGAAATACATAGCAACCCTGTGGCCATTTACAATGAACATAGAAACTTAGTTACAGTACAAAAAACAATTTTACAAATAAACGAGAAAGAAAATATTACAGGGGAGGAAACATTCTGCAAGTTTTCATCACCGATTTATTCAAAACGTTTAGAGGCCTCTTGGTATATCCTAGCGTTGCTGCTAGAATTTTCGCATTTGAATCAAACGATAACTGTTCAAATAGAGGATGATTTTTAGCAACTCTTCGTTTGAAAGATTTATTAAACCACTTGGCAGCAATATCACATTTCCACTGAGAAGATCACGTCTATAATAGTGTTCCGTATCCTCGACACCATCAATTATCGGGCACAAAGGGTTCAAAGTATCAAATGACAATTTAGCTTACTAAGTCCAACACGTAGCTGCTTCAGGATCAATAAACATTTTGGGTCATGAAAATGCTGTCTTCTGTTCTATTACTCAAGATCGAAGAAAAAACTTGCAATAACCCAACGTATTAGTTGATTTTGCATTTTACAACAAGCCCAGGGTTTGTTATAATNCATTTACAATGAACATAGAAACTTAGTTACAGTACAAAAAACAATTTTACAAATAAACGAGAAAGAAAATATTACAGGGGAGGAAACATTCTGCAAGTTTTCATCACCGATTTATTCAAAACGTTTAGAGGCCTCTTGGTATATCCTAGCGTTGCTGCTAGAATTTTCGCATTTGAATCAAACGATAACTGTTCAAATAGAGGATGATTTTTAGCAACTCTTCGTTTGAAAGATTTATTAAACCACTTGGCAGCAATATCACATTTCCACTGAGAAGATCATGTCTATAATAGTGTTCCGTATCCTCGACACCATCAATTATCGGGCACAAAGGGTTCAAAGTATCAAATGACAATTTAGCTTACTAAGTCCAACACGTAGCTGCTTCAGGATCAATAAACATTTTGGGTCATGAAAATGCTGTCTTCTGTTCTATTACTCAAGATCGAAGAAAAAACTTGCAATAACCCAACGTATTAGTTGATTTTGCATTTTACAACAAGCCCAGGGTTTGTTATAATTTCACAATTTCACAATTTCGCAATTTCGTTTCGCAATTTCGCAAATTACAATCAGCCGTCAGCCGCTCGTAAACAATTAAATTTTTGCCCGCTCGGTGGCAGAAATCGGAAAATTCCATTGACTGGAAACTACCCTTTTCAAGATGACATGCAGCCGATTACGACGAGTGACGCAAATGGGCCTAATTAAATTCATACAGCAGCAAAGGCCTAAATCTAAGACCCAATTACACCGTACCGGTACAACTTTGGATCCGTAAATAAAATGTAACGGATCAGCTTCCCATTTACACTGTCTGTATAATAATGTGTTCTGGAGCAGCGTAAACGCTCTTGAACCGTAACAACTTTGTAACGGATCAAAAACTGTACCGGTACAGAAAACATTAAAACGAAAACATTCAAAAGTTTAAGAGACTTAAAAAACAATGGGATGGGCCAACTTGCAGCTGTAATGTTTGTAACTAGCAACCGAAATATGTATATTATTTATATTGTTAGTGGTTTAGATATTCGATTTAGATTAATTTCTATTAGAAGCTAAATGAAATTGAATCAAAATAAGATGACAAACAAACAAAGTACAGTATAAACGTGGTCTGAATCTATAACTTCTGTCTGCCGATATCTTCTATTAACCATCTGTCTATTACTTCTCTCTGCGATGGAATGAAAAGTCCCGAACGACCGAACGAACCTTGACCTTACAAAAAATTCAATGTGCTTTGGTCAGGTAACAATTCATCCAGAAAAATATCAATCATAGTGTATTTCACAGCATGAAATGCAAATACATATTATTCCAGGTAAAATCTTTCCAGAATTTCTTTGATGGAGCTTCATTAAGGAACGCAATAGCACAGTTTTCTGCGTGCCTGACCACAGTGGCGTGGCCAGGGGGGGTATGAGGGGGCAAATGCCCCCCCACTCTTTTGCCCCCCCACTATTTTTGGTCTGGCCCCGCCGCTGCCTGACCAGCATGTTTTCTTCTGCTATGTTTTCCTTCTACAAATACTCATTTTCAAGGAATTCAGTTGTATCATTGAAGTTTGCAGGAAAAGGTCAAAATATTTTAGGGTCGTTTGTGATTAGCTGATATCGCACGAGGAAGGGATCAAAACAAGATCACACCACAAAATATATGATCTATATGATCAACTAATGATCAAATAAACACTAGGATTCCTGGGTAGAGTGACTTCAAAATTATTTGCTGAGTCACTATTGGCAAGAGGCAGATAATTGTCTTATTTGGCCTTTTAACTCCATGGCACTATTTATCCCATTGAAAAATTAATTTTGTAAAGATCACGAACATTTTAACGGTACCAAACATTCCTTGAAGAGCGATCGAAGGCCTAAGGTGAGATAGCGCGGCAAATACATTTGCATGTTGCTCGTGCATCGATACATAGTACTTTCCGTGGTTAGAAAGAGACTCTGAGAGGCTACTGCTCCTGGAAATTTGCCCTTTGTCCTCCAATCGGCAGGTTAGCTACAAAAGGTCATAGGCCAAAAGTGGTCAGTCAGAACGCTCAAAGTTCAAAGGAGAACGGTCAGGATAGAGGTTAGCGGGTTAAAGGACATGAAAAGCAATGGCAACAGTTTTCAAGTTCTTGCTGCTCATTTTGAAGGTGATACCAATGACATTGACATTTTTCTTGAAGAGGTTACTGTTAACTCTCCCTTTTACAAAGAAAAAACATATCGAGGGACTGAAGAAAGTGTCATATTTGACAGAATCCCAGTTCACGGGTTGCTTTTTCAATTGGCAGATGTATAAGACACTTATGTGGGATGCATTTCTTGCAATGTACAAAACGGCATCTCGTGGAATGCCAGCTCCTGATGCCACACTTCTGAAAGTAAGTCAAAGCGAGAGGAGTGCAAATGCGCAACGTAAAGACGCTTCAGCAGACAGGAACCCTGGCGAAATGGCAACTGAAATGGAGCCAAGCGCAAAAGATCGCAATTGGAAATCAACTACAACTTTGGAGAAAACATCCATTTGGCAGCTGATGCGTCCTGGAATACCACTTGTTGTCAATTTTGGCAGTTGCTCCTGACCCCCATTTATGGCGCAACTGCAAAAGTTCCGTCAGATTGTGGAGAAGTTTGACGGAATGGCAGATTTCGCCATCATATACATCATGGAAGCACATCCTGCAGATGGTTGGTTTTTCAAGGTATGCCATGAACTTTATTTTAATCCCCAAAGGAAAGGGTAGCCAAAGTCCCTTTCAAAATTTTTTTTTTCATTTCAGTTTTGCGTCGAAGCAAAATTAATTTTATATCGTTTATTTCAAAATATTCCAAGTTCGCCAAATAGAGCAAGCATCAAATGATCGCTGCGGGAAGGATTTGCCTCAGGGTAATTTTTATGTTAATTTCTCATCAGCGTTTGTCAGAAACTGCGGATAGATTTGTCGCAAAATGATTCTAAGTGCGGCAAGACTTGGGGTGAATCTTTCAAAAAGCGTATGAGATTATTATCATTTTTGCCAAAAGCGCACGAGTTTTTTACTGATTTTTAGGAAATGATATCCCCCTCGACTTTCAAAACGTACATGCCTTTCAGGGTGGAAATGAACAACTTTTTGAGTGTTAATTTTCCTAAAATTGTGTTCACTGCTATTTTTAAAGTGTTATATAAATACCCAAATTCATGGCTTGGGCAAGGTTACGCCCACTCATAATAGGCAACCGATTTCAAACCGATCTATCTACCGGGTGTCCCAAAAAAAAGTATACAGATTTGGTTAACCATAACGATCAGAATTTAGCATGAATCAATCCGAAATCATTTTTAAAACATTACTCTGTAGTCTGTAGTTTACTTGAACATAGATACCTTGTTTTTTGACATTGGTGCTTTGAGAGTAGAGATATAAATCTTCAAAGGACAAATTTGCCTCCACCTCCAAACCAGAGCTTTGGCGTTTTGGCCTAAGCAATATCCACAATTTGTTTCACTTAAAATCAATAAAGTTTACTTCGGAGCTCCCTTGATGATAAGTGTCACGTAAATTACATTTTGTGAAACGCATTTGTTGTGCAGTTTTTAATTTTTCTCCTCCTGGTTTAAATTTTTGTAAGTCTATTGTTGACTTATTCGCTGTGCTTTAAGAATTTGCTTAGGCCAAAACGCCAAAGCTCTGGTTTGGGAGGTGGTGGCAAATTTGTCCTTTGAAGATTTATATCTCTACTCTCAAAGCACTAATGTCAGCAAACAAGGTATCTATGTTCAAGTTAAATATCGAGTAATGTTTTGAAAATGATGTCGGATTGATTCATGCTAAATTGTGATCGTTAGAGTTGACCAAATCTGTATACTTTTTTTTGGGACACCCGGTAAAATCGGTAAATTACATCATTTTCCACTTCCAGTAATGACGTATCGAAAGAAATGTGCCAACAATAAGTATTTACTAATCAATTTTAGAATAAGCAAATGTTTCCCTTTCTGGCCATATTGATAGCATTTATTAACTAAAATTACCAAGTTCCTCGAAGCACTCACAAAAATTTAGGTCTTTCAGTCGCTAATTTATGGTTTAGGGAGTACAAAAAACAGGCGGAGGGCGTGTCCGGACAACGTAGTAGTCTATGATTTATTTAACAAATTTCTATTGGGTATTAAGCTTCATCTACATATGAAGAGCGTTTTTCTTGACTTGCCGAGATCGACTCGCATTTCATGACACAAGCGACTGAAATCACACTTGAAGCGTCGTTCTTGCTGCATTCCAGATAGCACGAGCCTGCTAAATTACGTGCCAAACTTACGTTGGCACGTTGGTACGTTGGCATGTAACATGTGATGGCACGCAGGCACATAAGAATATTGATAAATACATTATTTAATGGTTGACATGTTCAAATATAATTTTAAAATTTACTTGACTGAAATCGGCCACTGAAATTATGAGCAATTTTCTGGAGGAAGCCCCTTCAAGAAACCTTCAAAACAGACCTAAAATCACGAGCAAATTTTCCAAATATTTCTGCCCTACAGCAATGACTTGCACGTGTTATCCTCTTGGGAGGATAAAATATCCGAGAATAATATTGTTATCTTCCCAGGGATGGCACTTTCATCCTCGCAAAGGGATAACACGTGCTACAGCATGTACAAGTCATTGCTATTAAGGCAGAAATATGACGGAAATTTGGTGGTGATTTTATGCCGTTTTTGAAGGTTTCTTGGAGGGGCTTTCTTGAGAAAATCCTTCATAATTTCAGAACGGAGTGGCCGATTTCAGTCAGGTAAAATTTAGAATTTATTTGAACAAGTCCACTATTAAACAATCAATTTACCAATATTATTGCCTCGATATCCAGGGAGCAGTGGCCTTTCAGACGGGGATTGTTTTTTCTGACTCACCTGGTACAACATTGCCTCAGGTGTGAATTCAGCTTTAGGGAAGACTCAGAAATCGATTTTGTAACGAGAAAGGTCTTGTAGGCGTACTACAGTTGATGCAAAAATCTGTTCTCGATCCGAAAAACGGCCTAATCAGACAAGGCAGGTAGGTAGAAAGACTGTATTCATTTGAGCTCAAATGTTTAAGGTAAAAGACAAATCAGTGATTCATTTTGTGTAAGCATCATAACCCCCTCTCCCAAACGTCATGGGAAGTTTCTAGTTACAAAATCAATTTGTGAGTCTTCCCTTATTTAGCAGACGCAATCCTTATTTGAGCAGCGGCAATAAAAATGCCTAAAGCTTGAATTCAGGGTAAAACTGAATTCATACTTTAGGCGATGGCGTGACGCGATGCGGCACGGAAGCTAAATTCATACTAAAGTACATTTTGATGTCAAGTGCCCCCCCCCCGGATTTACTACCTGGAGGGAGCCAAGGGATCATGAGTTCAGATTTCACTCTTTACTGTAAATCTCGATTTTTCGACTTCTTTGGTTATCGGCTATTTGCTTGATGCGTGATTTCGCAAATTTTCTTTGGCAAGAGAGTATCAAGTAAATAGTTAATCTGCAGATTTTGACCCTTGCGTACACATGTTTGAAAGCCCATGAAAATGTTTGGCCTCCTTTTCGGTCTACTGACGTCAAATAGACTCTTGAGATGTCGTGTCTTGGAATCGCTCCTGATTTGTGCTAATTCGTCTTTCATAGGATGTGCGCTATAACATCAAACAACACAGGTCGATTGAAGAAAGAATGACCGTCGCAAGCGTCTTGCAAGATGAAATTCCAGACACACAAGTGTATTTAGATAAAATGGATAACACAGCCTCGCTTGCATATGGTTCATGGCCAGAGAGGCTGTATGTGTTGCTCGATGGAGTGGTCAAGTATGAAGGTGGAAAGGGACCACACTTGTACAACTTAGACGAGCTGGATGAATGGCTTGAGAGTTGCACAAAGGAAACAAGAAAATTGAGCAACAACAACAACAACAATACAATCAATAGCAATGGCAGCAACAACAATATCCACGTTATAAAAAGTAAGATTCTCTAAGGGTGTGTTGCAATGGACCTCATAAAATTTCGCTGGCTTTTTACGTTATATGTAGTAACATGTGTAAAACAAAAGAACAACGCAGCTCTGGTCAAGCTAATAAATCTTAAAGTAGCATAGTTATCAAATCTTGATTGGCTAGGTACAGGTCACGTGTACGGAAGCGGCGTATCAGAATTAGATTAAGTAGAAACCACCAAAACTCATATTTAGGCCCTTTTTGACCACCGTTAACATGGGAAATAAGTAGAGCAAGTTTGTTAATAGTATCGATATAATCTAACTTTTCCTTCCGCAAACGATGGAGAAACATGCGAAACGGGCTTAATTATTTGTTGGTGTGGTTTTCGCGTAGTTTGATTGGCCGATTCCATGGTTTTCAGCCAATCAACATTTTTAGTGCGTATGCAAAGAGTGGATGTAACAAACCTAGTATCAACAGACCGAAATAATCTTTCACAAAATCATTAATTTCAAGTCTATTCTCCAGTCCCTATTTCAGAGCGCAAAATACCCCCACACGAAGCACGTACATTTGTTCGGAACGATTTTTGCTTCGTATAGATCGTTGTTCTTTATAGGGCGTATTTGATTGGTTCCAACTCGATTTTCGGTAGACTGTACAGACTTGGAAATCGTAGCTGTTTGGGCAAAAGATTCTGACATAGCAGACTTGGCAGGGTCAGGAATCCTTCCAAATCTTCCTAAATCCTCTCCTCATAAAAGCAGAACGTTGATAGACTTTGCAAAGTTCTCTGTTTCAGTAATTACAACCTGCTTACTGGACAAAATTCTGTCGATTAAATATTCAAAATTTTGAATCACCAATCAGATACGTGCATACATGTGCATAGTACATTGTCGAAGTGCTGATGTCACCAATCTACAGCCTTCGTGTGGTTAAGGGCTAGACTAGATATCAATTAATACATTGCAACGAAACTTGTTTACTTAATAAATCATGATAAGTGGAATTATTAACGAAATCTGGATCATTAAAAGTGCTACGTCCTGGTAATTGGATACATTAGGGAAATTACTTGGAAACTAAATGATATCTGGTGGGTCTTTCTTGTTTACAATACACTGATATTTTAGCCTGACGTGTCAAATATTCTTGCCATTGATTTGTTATCGTTGATATCCACTGCGAAATATCTGGAAAATGTAGTGTATTCGTTGTTGTGTATTGTATATGTTCCATAACCGCTGCACAGGAGCTCACTTCCAACAAAAGGCGGGAAATATCATTTGAGAAAAAGCCACCTTTAGGCCCATTTGTTAGGCCAACGAGGAACTAAGACTTAGTAACTAAAATGAATCAATATATTACAAGAGCAGAGAGTTAGATATTTCAGGCCAAAATGCCGACGAATTGACGTTTTGTTGCTACAGTGACTGCAGAATGGGAGGAAGATTAAGTTTTAGGCCTTTTCTTGTGCTAGAGTATGTCCCTTGCCACCCGCCCTCGTCTGTGAAAGAATATGCCACACATTGCAGAGGTGTTTTGAAGCTTTATGAAGCGAGAGAGACATTTAAAGTCACATTGCTAACCATGATCCTTTGCGGGCCCAAAGTTGACTTTCATAGGATATGAAAGTCGTTTATGGCCTAAGTTCTCTTTGTTTTGCTTCTCATTCGGCGCGCAATGGATCTTTCAGTAGTTTTGTGTTATGAAATGGCATGTTTTCGATCTTGCGAGATCACCAGAAAGACTTGCAGTTGGTCACATCCAGGATTATCCCTATCCCTTCGAAACCTGGAAACATTTAGCCTGCGCGCAGCCTCAACTCCTGGTCTTTCCTGTGATGGCTTGAAAACATGCAAACCAAGAAAACGTTCGTAATTTAGATTACACAATGTTCCCTTTGAGTCAGCAATATCCTTTTCAATTTCTTATGGAAGACCTGCGGCGATCAACCAGAGTAATTACATTATTGGAGACATCCCTATTCAATTTCCCAGCATAATTATCTGTGTTACGTCCTCATTTAAAACAGGGGCAAGCTCGATACCGTCAAAACCCCAAAGCCATCTAATCACATTTGTTTCTTTACGTTGTTTACCAAAAGTTTGTATTGGAAAGTGGCTGGATTATCCTGCAGAGATCTGATGCACTTTACGTAATTATTACGTTTTGTACAGCATTCCACAGCGTGGTATTGCGCACTTCTTTAGTTCCTTTGCAGGCAATAAAAGCTTCTTACGATAATAGAGCCGTGCCTCTGCTAAATTCCTGCACGATATGCCAACCCAGGTCTCAACAAAATATTTTCCTTCCTGGTAGCAAGCTAAGCACCACGTAAACCTTCCTTTGCAATTTTTTCACGCCACTAGTGCTGAAACATTTTTGCTCCAATCTAATACAGTTAGGGTTGTAAATATTTTCATTATGAGACAAACAAACAACAAACGGCATATATCTTTTCAATTCAAATATACGCCATAAATGTGTCCCAAAACATGTGCGCTGCTTGAATGGCTACTGTGAAGGAGCTATAAATCCAAATTTTCCGTTTTTCAGATTTGTGATTAGAAGAGACTTCAAGTTAGAGTTTGATACCAAGTTTGACAAAATCTGACAAGTAGTTGCTGATTTATGGGGAAAGAAAGTAAAAATCACTGGTTGTTTCAAAACCAGAGGATTTTATCTCCGTACTTAACCTTATAACTTGAATGTTAGCATCAAATTTACATTTGTACCAGGAAACACTTTTGGGGGTAATAAATCTTTCCTTCCCTTTTCTTCTTTTCCCTTCCCTTCCGTTTTTTCCTTTTTCCATTTTCCATTCTTCCTTCCTGGGAAATTTGAGCATTTCAGCTACCTTCCTGGTAGCGCCGCTACCACGCCACGCTACTTCGTTTTTTAGCCCTGTGCCAACCATACCTGGCCTTGCCACATGACTCCACTTTCTCCTTTCTCTTAGTTAAAGGGACTGTTTTCCGTCACGAGGGGCCAAAAGGCAGTGGCACACATACTTCTGTTAATTTGAACTACGGACTGTGGCAACCAGTAAAACTAAGATCAAATAAGAGCACTAATCGAAGTTTTCTACCATTTCGTTAGACTTATTACACGAGTCCTTGTTTTTGCTCCATTCCCCCCTAACCATACCCCATGCCCATTCCGCTTCAACTAAGTTTTAGCGGAATATGACTGTAACAATAAATAACAATTCAAGTCAATGGAGCAAAACTTTGACTTGTATCATCAGTCTACCATTTCATTGGCGGTTTGGTCCATTCCAAAAAGTCCATTCCATTCCATTGCTTCCTGATTATCCAATCAGACTGTCCCCTTTCATTGGAAAAGGTTGTCTGCATGGCAAACAGCTGCATCAAGGCACATTTTAACTTGTCGCCAAAAGAATCAACCGAACAGGCTCGAGGCATTTCCGTCACTCCTTGCAATTCTTAAAATAAAAGAGCATGTGCCTAGCATTTGCAAAAACCCGCGAAAATACTTTGCTGGTGCTATTTCTCTGAAATGTTCATGTTTACCTTGTTTACGTGTGGGGTGACTCTTTAGGTGACTCTATGCTCCTTTTTTCTTCCAAAAAGTATTTAACCAGCTGCGTAGCTGCGTTTTGTATTGGGGTAGCGTAACTTTAGATTTTTAGTTTGTAGTTAGAAATGGGTGAACGTTTTTTGCGTGATCTTTGTACACGGTCGCCTTTGTATTCGTTTCATTGCTGTTCGTGACATGTTTAACCAGTCTCAAGCAACTTGTCACGAACATGGTTTCGTGAGCGCTGGACGACGAAGATTTCTCCAAATTAACGATTAACATTTTATCCAAAAAACAAAGACATTTATTTATAGAGTTATTTTTCAGGTTAATAAGATTTGGTAAACACTGAAAGACAAGATAAGGCGAGGATTCATTTTCAAGGACGCAAAATTTGCGTGACAAGAGTTTTGAGACAGACTAACTGGCTAGTCAGAAAACCTTCAGCAGATTCAAAGGGTCATAACTTCGTAGGCCTCAATCCAAATACCCTTTGCTCTGCAGGAGAGCCAAGATCCCACTTCGTTCAGTTGAAGTTTTTGGCCGTTTTGGAAAGTCTTCCTACACGACCTCCCCCTTTCTAGAAAATCCGTCATAATTTTGACACGAAAGGACAAATTTCAGCGTCAAAAACTCTCGAATTTAAGTAAAGATCTTAGCTTTTCAACAATGCATTAACTAAGTTAACTTTGTAGATTCCGTGTAAAGTTATCCCCCCAAAAAATCGGAGCATGTTTTATTTCGCCTTCAATAGCCATAGATTTGTAGCCCATCTGTAGTTGTTTATTCGTTATTGTGTACTATTTCTATTGCTTTATGTTATTATGACGCTAACTGGCAAATGTAGAACTCGTTCTTACAGCTATGTTGGCTGAAATATACCACTAACATTTAAGTTAGTAGAATAGTAAACACAGAAATATGTGGGATTAATAGCGAGTTAAATAGCGAGCCACGATCCTTCTTTGCTTCATTCCTTGCTTTTTTGGTCCTTATGGAAACAAACAAACATTGTCCAATAAAAATTTCAGACTTTTCATGTAGTGTCCCGCAAATGTACATAAAACGAGCGGCATGAGAAGCCATGAAGCCTTGTTGGCAAACTCACTCGTGCTGCATGCGAAAAGGGGCGTAGAGAGATGAACTGAGTATATATCGAATGGAGAAAGATAAACTCGTACCAGACTGATGTGGTCGTAGCTATCGTTGTTGAAGGGGCTACCGGACTCTCCAACTAGTTTGAGCAATCTCAATATGGTGATGTCGCTTTTTGATGAGCGATAACTGGGACTCATTGTCATCAGTCTAACCTAAACACCTACCGATGGAAATTTATCGATCTAGTTCAGAATAGGTCAGAATTGTAATGACGACCTTTTTAGCTTTTAGACTAGAAAAATAAGATTAAAAGGGTAGGAGTTTGGTTTTGTCTAGTTCTATTCTTTGCTTGCAATATATACTCACGTCTTCCATACATAGACCTTTTCACATACACTTGGAGTGAGTCAGACACCAAGGATTAAAGATATCTTACGCAGAACGGAGCTTATTGTATTTACACTTGCTGCTTGACTAATCGGACGTAGATTCCTTTTTTGCAATTCATTTAATAGCTAATTGCTTTGTAATTACGTAACACGCAAGTACAAAGCGAATAGCGATCGCAAACAAAGGGATTTCTACAGCCGATTAGTCAAGCCATGAATGTAAACAAATCAAACCGGAAAAATAGACTGAAACCAGGATGGCTAACTCACTCGTTGTGCATGGGAAAAGCAGCTATATAAAGAGAGTGCGCGAGTATGCATCAAAGTAGAAAGACAAGGAAAAACTTCAATCGAGGGAATTCTATTTTATCTAGATCTAGTTCGGAAGCTCAGCACAACTTGTTTGAATTCCACAAAAATATATGAGAATTTTAATGCCTCCTGTTCAGCTTCTGAACAAGAAAATATTCCAGGGGCTCAGTGTTATCCTTCTACTTGCGATAGATGGTAACATCTCTTAAAAACCTACCCTGGGTACTAGAGCCAAAAAATAAATAAATAAAAACTTGCTCTCTTTAATTCTAATTTTTTCTTTATTTTTTCTTTATTTTTTTGGCTCTGGAACCCAAGTTTCAAGACATTGTATGCAGCTTGTTTTATTTACACTTGCTGTTTGATTAATCGGCCATAGAGTCACTTTGTCTGCAATTCAATGGATTTCTAATTGCTTTGTCTTTTCACCTCGATCGCTAAAGATGTGAAATCTCTCCTTTAGGCTATGAAATCGCTTTGTCTTTATGAGGACTGAATCCTTTGTGTTACAAAAATTGCCCTTGCTCCACGAATGTAAACAAATTAAATCATAAGACTCTCACTCATTGTGCATGGGAAAAGAGGCTACAAAGAGAATACTAATTGTCCCATGCACAACCAGTGAGCCAGCCACCCAGGTTGCATTTTTTGCAGTATATTGTGTTTACATTTGCAACTTGATTAATCGGCCGTATAATTCCTTTATTTGCAATTCATTTAATCTCCAATTGCTTTGTAATTACTTAATAGCGTAATTAGCAATTTATAATAGCGATCACAAACAAAGGGATTTCACTGCCGCTTAGCCAAGCCGCGAATGTAAACAAATCATACTGGAATTGATAACCTGAAGCCTAGCCTGCGGTCTGCGCGCAAGCTACCTGAAACCAGTATGGGTAACTCACTCGTTGTGCATGGGGAAATTAGTATTCTTTTTATAGCTTCTTTTCCCATGCACAATGAGTGAGTTAGCCATGATATCAGGCTACCCTCCGCAGTCTACTTTGTTTACATACGCGACTTGACTAATCGGCCGTAGAAATTTCTAATTTTGATCCCTAATCGTCTTGTACTGGCGGGTCAATCAAAAGCAAGGGATGCTACTATTAGAAGCACTGCCCTTGCTACTACATAGAAAAAGTCAAGAAGAACACATACTTGATAAAACAGCCTCATTTCGGAGGCCATCGTTGATTCTTCATCTATTCCACCCTATTACAGACAACTACGATTCTTGACAATCTTATTATTACAAAATTTGAGAGGATAGATAATCATCGATTTCAATGAGTAAAAAGAAATACCTCATGAAAATAAAAGCAATCTAAGTTACCTTCACCCTGAAATTTAAAGTAATTCTGACAGCTTATTTGCATCAGCATTCTAAGGGCCTGCCTGCATGGAGGTAGCATACTACTAGCACCTAGCACTAGAATGATCTTCTTTATTGTCAGTTTTGGTTTCTTTCGCAAACTTGCTCCAAGTCTCGTTAGTTTAGGGTGTGTTTGATTGGTAATTCCAAACCTATCAAATTCTGAAAACAGCAGACTTCGCAGAGACAGAAATATGTTTCCCAATCAAACACAAAAATCCTAAAAACGGTAGATTTTGGATTCACTATCGCAAATTCATAAATCTCTCCAAAGTCTGCCAACGCCTTCCAAACCTACCGTTTTGAGAATTTCTTGAGTCAATCAAACACGAATTCCAAGTCTATCAAGTCTACCGTTTTCAGAATTGGTACCAATCAAACACACCCTTAGTCAGACAAAACAGCAACCACTAGCTCCTTCTCAATTAATGCTTTTTGCGTGGCTAAACGAACGAGAAAGAGCAAGTCTAGCATCACTACAATCCTGTCCCAGTGGGCAAACAACATTGATAAAATGTTGAAAAGACGTTGACTGAAAGTTGTTGACATGTTAATCAAACGTTGATGAAACTTTGAGAATTTTTTTGTCAACTTTGAAATGCAAACGTTAGCTCAACGTTGTTTCAACGTGTCATATCAACTGTAAAATGTTAACGCTGAAATTGTGTCAGAACATTTAAGTTGATGGGCCGCTGATATCTAGTTTATCAACGCTGAAACCTTTATATCAACCAGAATTCAACGTTGAATCAACCTCACTGTGCTTATTGGGTTCCAACATAGGGGTAATGGAGGTTTCTCGCAGAAAGAGTGATTCAACTGCATAGATCTGCCTAGCCAACTTATATGTAAAGCGCAGAAAGATCCCCTTCTTACCGAAATCGATGTTTTAATGACATGGATATGTTTTAATGTATATTGCTACCTTCGGATGCTAGGTAGCAATATAGAAAAAAAAAAAAAAAAAAAAAAAAAAAAAAAAAAGATCGAGGAGACTCCAGCCACAATATCGGGAGGAGGCATAAATATCTTGACTAACGTATGAAAGACAGGATTATGTAACCAATGAATTATTTTCAGTTTGACCAGCGATTTTGACCTTTTCTGAAGTACAGTATCCCCATGAACACAACCTCAAAGGCCGCAAACAACGAAATGCATATTTAAAGAACGCCGGTCAACCAGCATCCTTTGCGGTCGAGCTTTGCAGAGAATGTTGTCATATGAAAATGGCCGCCGCAGTCGAAAGGCAACAAGCGAAGCGCCCAGAGGATGCTGGTTGATTGGCATTCTTTAAAGCCTTAACCCTGTACATGGGATTCTGATATTTCAACCAAAAGCAACAGATGCTATTTTTAAGGAAATCTGAGGACGTTATTGATAACTAAAATGTAACCTAAAAATTTAGACTCGGGCCTATTGCCTACTGCTTTCGAAATGCCTACGCGACAATACTAATATTTTCTTGTATACTACAGACCATAAATAGTTTAGTTACTCTAAGCAAAACAAACTAACGATCACCATAATCCAAATCAGTTGCTGTGATAAATTACAAAACTGAACAGGATCTAAATAAAAAAGCGATTTGGCACTGAGAATACCCGAGAGACCAGTGCACACTGCCTTCCTACGAAACATGGCGTATTTCGAAATTTTGATCTTAGATGCAACAGAATAAATTTCAATGTTATTCAAATAGTATTGCATACACGTTATTCAAAGGCTGGTTCCCACAGCGCGATGAACTTATCATCGCTTTCTTCATCGCCAATTTTCCAATGCGATGAAAGTTGATCTTGTACCAGAAACGACATTTGACAGTACAGTCTGATTTTTACAACCACTGAAAATTTCCATATTTTGTGATGGGGCTAAGATTTTTCTCAAAGAGCTCCTTTCTGTTTAGTTACGAAAAGGGAAGGTTAAAAATACAGTGTCACCAAGGTCTCAAAGGCGTCACGAACTGAAACAACTTTAATTGCTTATATTTAAGTAGGATAAAGTGGGTTTTATAGTGTGTTTAGCTAGTACTACTAGTGGATACGACGAATGACACTTATTAAGCTACCTTCATGTGTAATGATCAGTTACATTATATTTGATAAAGAAGGCGTTATTACAATTTATATCCTTGCAAGCGCAATTCATGGCCGTTCCACAGCGTCAACTCGCAGCGATGAAATGCAACAAAAATCACGTCAAGCAAGCAGTTTATCAACAAAACTCATCATAAATAAGAAGAAGAAAACTCATTTTAGCTTCTGAATTGGCACCACTAGATCTGGTGTGGCCTAAATAGGGCGGAGTTTTTCAGTGTAATATGATGAGTCTCTGTTGACCGAAGTAATATCGTTTAAGTCAAAGAACACAAGGAAACAAGGAACTCAGGTGACGTCTAACAGCCTGGCATAGTTTCTTGAAACAGTGAAATACGAAACTTGAGGCTATCTGTTCCTTAACGACTGGTTATTTTGTGGGGGCTTTAAAAGCTCTTGGGCAACCGGCATGCATTGCATCCTTATTTGTAAAGGTGGTCTAATTTTATGCTGCATGAAAATAATCGATCGCTGCATGAAAACGATCGCAATGCATGCCGGTTGCGCAAGGGCCTTTAACTATATTGGGAAAAGAGTAGTGGTTTTGAATTTGGAAAAGTTTAAAAACTTTTAAAATGTCTGTTCTGTCTGCTTGAAACTTCTTGATAATTGCTTAGATGCAGAGCATGCAGAGATGTATTGCGCTTACAAAAATGTCTTAATTTAAATAAGCAACGAAAAAACTGAATGGGTAAATAAATGTTTGTGAATATTGAATACCATTATTTATTACATTAATTAATTCTACGTTTTCAGCAATATGTTGACATTTTCAACCCAACACCAAGAATTAAAATGATATTCTCAAAATTTCTAAAACCAACACTTGTTGAAAAAATTCAGCATTGAATCTAAACAGCTTTTCAGCCACGCAGAATCTAACAAGAGACTTCTGCAGAGTTCAGAGTGGTGCATATTCGTTACGTTCTAAATGTATCCTGCTTCAAGACGGACTGAGTGTTTGAACCATATAACCATACAAACAGCGGCTGAAATTTACCTGGCCTGTCAGCCCCGGGTGTGGCAGGTAGGTGAAGTGCTTTTCCTCATAAACAGGCCCTAAAGCGGAAAAAGTATACCCTTAGCTAGATAGGTACCTCGAAAAAGTATACCCTTGAGGGCGGCACATCCCTATATAGGCCGGCGACACATCCCTATATTTCTTTTTCCAGTTTTTGACACAAAATCCTTTTTTTCTTGAAAGCATTTTCTTTTAATAACACCTCTGGAGGGACCATTATGGAAACAAGGTCGTATTGACCTTTTTAATGCTATCCCTGCCATTTTTAACCTGGGGTGTTTTTAGACTGCATTTTAGCTTTTAAATTTTGTATACCTGTAATTAGATCACTTTCTTTTTCTTAAAATTATATTGTAATTAATTTGATGGCAAAATTATACATACATACATACATATATTTATCTTTACAAAGAGTTTAGATTTAACTTTTATCAATCAATCAAGCATTTATGACACGAAAAAGTGAAGCTGTCGCTGTGGGCTTGTTTCTATACAAATCATGATTTTTCTTTTAAATAAATGAAATGTTTTCGAAGACTGTAGCAACAAATTTCAGCTCACATATTACGACGCGTATCAGGGCTATATTAAAGTCTGTCTCAAATTAGATGTCATCTGAGATTTGCGAAAACGCAAAATTAATCATCCAAAACACTTCAATTGTTTTTGTTCGCGGGCATTTTCACGTGGCATCTAATTTGAGACAGACTTTAGTTTTGGGGTGGGGCTAGGCCTAAAATTACTGAGGGCCTCCAAAGCAGGCTATTTTCTGGGAATAAACTCACTTTGCTTCGTATCCTTTGCCACACGAATTTTATCACTTCGTTATCCATTCGGTTGCGTCTATTTTTCTTCACAGTCGAGACTTTGAATAAGACCCCAGAAAGACATTTGCAGCCTTCAATGTCCCATATGTGCCATTAGTGGTACTTCGGTAATACTGTCTCTGGTTCCCAATAATTTATACCCGGCTTAGTCGGTCCATGGAATGATGTAGCCTTATAGCTTATAAGGAGAATTGACTTTACTCCCCTCCCCTGGCTTCCCGTATTCGGTTCTCTAAATCGATTAAAAACAACCCACCGTAACTGAAGTCAAATTATTTCTTCCGTTTCAAATAATTCATACCGGATCCCATGGGCCTATGGAGTAATGTTGCCCTACTGCTTATGAAGAGAGATTACTATGATTTTCTCTTCCTCGTGCTTTCTGTACACGGTTTTCTAAAACTAATATTAAAAGCAACTCACTTACAGTACTGAAATCAATTTTGATCTGAAGGATGCATAATTTCTTGCAGCTTACGTACAATATTTCTTGCAAGATTGAGAACGGCTTTCGCATCATGTCGTTCAGCCATTTCTGCAAAAATAAAAACACGAAGAGGTTAAGTAACTCCCCAAAGGTTTCACATCTAGATGCAGTGGAACAAGTGGTCGAGCGGCATATACAGTTCCCGTTGGGTAACTGAAGTTAAGCTTGGTCGAGTGAGGTCAAAATTTGGATTGGCGACCCTTCAGATACTGGACCAAACACCTCACTTCCCCGTACTGCGGAAGGGACATTAAACTAAGAGTCCTGTAATATAATGACCAAGTGATGGAACTATAAGCACGTGATATGACATTTAACAGTGAGCAATGCGGGAGATTGGTACCAGTTTGTATATATGAGCAGAGCACGGAAGCATGATGTGATTGTATTAATGCATGCTGGTTGCGCAAGGGTCTTTAACTATATTGGGAAAAGAGTAGTGGTTTTGAATTTGGAAAAGTTTAAAAACTTTTAAAATGTCTGTTCTGTCTGCTTGAAACTTCTTGATAAATTGCTTAGATGCAGAGCATGCAGAGATGTATTGCGCTTACAAAAATGTCTTAATTTAAATAAGCAACGAAAAAACTGAATGGGTAAATAAATGTTTGTGAATATTGAATACCATTATTTATTACATTAATTAATTCTACGTTTTCAGCAATATGTTGACATTTTCAACCCAACACCAAGAATTAAAATTAGATTCTCAAAATTTCTAAAAGCAACACTTGCTGAAAAAATTTAGCATCGACTGTAGACAGCTTTTCAGCCACGAAGAATCTACATCTAGCAAGAGACTTCCGCGGAGTTGAGAGTGGTGCATATTCGTTACGTTATTATTGTATCCTGCTTCAAGACGGACTAAGTGTTTGAACCATATAACCATACAAACAGCGGCTGAAATTTACCTGGCCTGTCAGCCCCGGGTCTAGCACGTGAGGTGCTTTTCCTCAGATAAACAGGCCCTAAAGCGGAAAAAGTATACCGTTAGCTAGATAGGTACCTCTAAAAAGTATACCCTTGAGGGCGGCACATCCCTATATAGGCCGGCGACACATCCCTATATTTCTTTTTCCAGTTTTTGACACAAAATCCTTTTTTTTCTTTTTTTTCTTGAAAGCATTTTTTTTTTAATAACACCTCTGGAGGGACCATTATGGAAACAAGGTCGTATTGACCTTTTTAATGCTATCCCTGCCATTTTTAACCTGGGGTGTTTTTAGACTACATTTTAGCTTTTAAATTTTGTATACCTGTAATTAGATCACTTTCTTTTTCTTAAATTTATATTGTAATTAATTTGATGGCAAAATTATACATACATACATACATACATACATATACTTATCTTTACAAAGAGTTTAGATTTAACTTTTTATCAATCAATCAAGCATTTATAACACGAAAAAGTGAAGCTGTCGCTGTGGGCTTGTTTCTATACAAATCTTGATTTTTCTTTTAAATAAATGAAATGTTTTCGAAGACTGTAGCAACAAATTTCAGCTCACATATTACGACGCGTATCAGGGCTATATTAAAGTCTGTCTCAAATTAGATGTCACGTGAGATTTGCGAAAACGCAAAATTAATCATCCAAAACACTTCAATTGTTTTTGTTCGCGGGCATTTTCACGTGGCATCTAATTTGAGACAGAATTTAGTTTTGGGATGGGGCTAGGCCTAAAATTACTGAGGGCCTCCAAGCAGGCTATTTTCTGGGAATAAACTCATTTTGCTTCGCATCCTTTGCCGCACGAATTTTATCGCTTCGTTATCCATTCGGTTGCGTCTATTGTTCTTCACAAAAGAGACTTTAAATCAAGACCCCAAAGAGACATTTGCAGCCTTGAAAGTCCCATATGTGCCATTAGTGGTACTTCGGTAATACTGTCTCTGGTTCCCAATAATTCATACCCGGCCTAGTCGGTCCATGGAGTGATGTAGCCTTATTGCTTATAAGGAGAATTGACAATTGACTTTAACTCCCCTCCCCTGGCTTCCCGTATTCGGTTCTCTAAATCAATTTTAAAAAACTCACCGTAACTGAAGTCAAATTATTTCTTCCGTTTCAAATAATTTATACCGGATCCCATGGGCCTATGGAGTGATGTTGGCCTACTGCTTATGAAAAGAGATTACTATGATTTTCTCCTTAGGCTTTCTGTACACGGTTCTCTAAAACTGATATTAAAGGCAACTCACTTACAGTACTGAAATCAATTTTGATCTGAAGGATGCATAATTTCTTGCAGCTTACGTACAATATTTCTTGCAAGATTGAGAACGGCTTTCGCATCATGTCGTTCAGCCATTTCTGCAAAAATAAAAACACGAAGAGGTTAAGTAACTCCCCAAGGTTTCACGTCTAGATGCAGTGGAACAAGTGGTCGAGCGGCGTATACAGTTCCCGTTGGGTAACTGAAGTTAAGCTTGGTCGAGTGAGGTCAAAATTTGGATTGGCGACCTTTCAGATACTGGACCAAACACCTCACTTCCCCGTACTGCGGAAGGGACATTAAACTAAGGGTCCTGTAATATAATGACCAAGTGATGGAACTATAAGCACGTGATATGACATTTAACAGTGAGCAATGCGGGAGATTGGTACCAGTTTGTATATATGAGCAGAGCACGGAAGCATGATGTGATTGTATAACTAAACNCTGCAAAAATAAAAACACGAAGAGGTTAAGTAACTCCCCAAGGTTTCACGTCTAGATGCAGTGGAACAAGTGGTCGAGCGGCGTATACAGTTCCCGTTGGGTAACTGAAGTTAAGCTTGGTCGAGTGAGGTCAAAATTTGGATTGGCGACCTTTCAGATACTGGACCAAACACCTCACTTCCCCGTACTGCGGAAGGGACATTAAACTAAGGGTCCTGTAATATAATGACCAAGTGATGGAACTATAAGCACGTGATATGACATTTAACAGTGAGCAATGCGGGAGATTGGTACCAGTTTGTATATATGAGCAGAGCACGGAAGCATGATGTGATTGTATATCTAAACATGCCTCATTTTTGGTCTTAACCCTGCGGCCACTAAGATACCATAGGTCCCATGCGTGGATGCGGTATGCACTGCTCATAGTAGGCCTAAATTAGCTGAAATATAGCTAGACATCTCTTCAGCCTACTTAAAATAAAGTAATGATGATGATGATGATGATGATGATGATGATGATGATGATAATAATGATGATGATCCATATGTATACTACATAAGTTCCTTGAAGTAATCAACGGAGTTAAAAGCAGTTTTGCCGTGGGCACATGGGTAATCTAAACACAGCCTATTGTATTTGATATTCTCGATACAGTAAAAACCAGCATAAGAATCAAATCTAAAAAACATTGCAAGATTGGTTGATGCATCTTTCGTTTGATTTAATGACTTGAAAGGAACTTCAGGTACTTTGCTATAAGTCTTGATTGACCATCTTTGATATCTTGATTATTTTTAGAATCATAGCGTCTTATGTGTTTAAACAGTTTTTCGGTTTATGACGTCATCAAATTGCTAAATCGTGAACCAGAAAAGCTACGGATTTCAGCTCGCCACCATAGTATAGATCTTCATAAACTGTGGTTTTTTTTAAAGATTGTACAGTTTTCCTGTATTAATTTAGAATTTACAAAGATTTAAATTTTTCTCAAACTTTTCGTGAACTCTTTCAATAAAAAGAAATACGCAATAATTCTGAAAAGAATCAAGATATCAAAGATTGCTTATGAACACTTATAGCAAAGTACCTGAAGTTCCTTTCAAGTCATTAAGTCCAACGAAAGATGCATCAACCAATCGTGCAACGTTTTTTAAAGATTTGATTCCTATGCTGTAAAAACCCGCATAACAGAACCAGTGATTTTCCGTATAGGCTGAAATGACACCCCCCAGTAACGACCCCGCTGAAACTCTTCCCCGCCAAGGTGAAATGATGACCCGCCAAGAAAATTTGTTTCCCCCCTGAAATTTTGCTCTTACCCGCCGTGATTTTTGTGATCCCGGTCTAGAATTTATAATTGGGGAATTTTCCCCGCTGTCTTTTTAATGCCCGGCGGGGTCGTTACTGGGGGGTGTGAAATGGTTCTTATACATTTATATAATGGTTCTAATACATAAGGGCTGAAATGGTTCTTATACCTTTATGTAATGGCTCTAATACATTACTTTAAGAAAAACATATCCAAATTTTTTGGACGGAAAAGTTTCGGACAGTTTTTGAAACATCGGAAACAATTTCCAACTTTACGGCTTATTATTAATCAAATCTGTCGCTTGAAATGGGTTGACCTAATTTCAACCAAAGATGGGCACCGATTAATGCTTAAATTAAAAGTATCCTGAACAAGAAATTTCGCCAAAAAATGTGACTGTCCAGGCAGCTACCAATATTCTACTTAGCAGGCCAAGCAAAATTGTTTTGGAGTTGATATTGCACAATATTGCTCTTTCAAAGATATTTTTGGAACAGTATCATCATCATCATGACAGTGATTGAGCAAAATATTGCACACACTGCCGATTCCTAATGCTTTTTCGACGGGAAACCAGAGTAGAAAGGTCTTCCTGTACAAGATTTTAGTAAACAAAGATAAGGATCAGATAGCCAATCTAAAAAATTCAATGAGAAATTCCTCTCTGACTGGCGCATGGCATAGAATTTCTTCAGCCTGCAGTGGCCTTTGTGTCTTTAGGCTAAACACATTTGAAACTTGTGGCTCAGAATCCAGCTGTATCTTCAAAATCGTTGATGGAATGAAAAATCTGATCGCACTGGCTAATTCTCCGGAGTTCACACCTATAGAAAATATCATTATTTGCAATTTATCTGCTCCTATTTGCCAGCATCAGGGAGAGAACGTAATGGCTTTTATAAAAGTTTAGCTTGTACAGCCGTTTAAGGTTATATAAGTTCCAAGACGCAGCCAATATTTGCCATTGAAAGAATTTCTGTGCATCATGGAATGAAGAAAATTAGCAGCGTCTGGATAAATATAAAATAGGTCAAAGGGCACAAGTAAGACACTTAAGGCTACGTGCACACTCCTCCGTTCTCATTTGGATTCGCTTATAAACAACGCTCCCAGTTCACATTTAAATGAACCTTCTATGATCGCATTTAAAGGCCCCGTCCACACTAATAAGGTCTTCGAGCGTACGCCTCCGTTTTTCAAAACTTCGCTATCCTATAATAGCTGAAACTGCATCATAATATTTGCGTCCACACTACACTTTTTTCAATCGTTTTTGTTCTCTTTCCCAGGCTTCTTGTGGTCTTCTGTTTTGTTTTTATTTCCCATTTTACGTCATCGTTTTCTAAATCCTCCGTTTTCAGTCGTTTTTCCCGTCCACACTAGCACGGTTGGTATTTCTGTGACGCAGACTAGGTTGGTATGCGTTGTCAAATGTCTCCATTTTAAAAAGCGCTTTCAGATATCTCCGGTTTCCTGGATAAAACGATGTGCTTTTGATCGTTTCAGTGTGGATGCAAAAATGAAAATGGATACGAATATTTGTGCTTTACCTGAAACCGTATGAAAGTCTTTCTCAAATTAGATCTCATGTGAAAATGTCCCCGAATAAAAACAATTGCAGTGATTTTCATGAGCAATTTTGCGTTATCGCAAATCTCACGTGACGTCAAATTTAGGAGCATGCTGCGATGTGAATGGTTCAATAAGGGAGTGGTCATTAAGTATGTGCTATGCCGGGGCGGAGAATCAACAGAATCTTTATAAAAATTTCAAGCCCCTCCTAACTTTTTCCTAAAATATTTTATACCCGTGCGTAATTCTTGAAAATTGTTTCATACCCCATCTTGCCTCTAATGAAACTTGCGTTGTTACTCCAAGTCAAAATAAGGATAATCTGAAATGATAGGACGATACTTGACAGCCTCGCTATCATTTTCTGTACACTGCATCGCTATCATTTGAATAACTACTTATATATATACACTATTGCACAATTTTTTTTAAAACTGTGATTTTGATTTCATACCCCCTCAAAAATATCAATATTCATTTCGTACCCCATCTTGAAGAACCAAAAAAATCTCGTACCCCTCCTAAATACCCTCCGCCCCGGCATAGCACATACTTAATGACCACTCCCTAAAAACGCACATGCTTTGCTTGGTCTTTATACGAAAAGTGCGACGCAATGACAAATTACTGAATTGTTTACACTCACCATTAAAAAACTTGATAATGTCAGTAAAATCCATGTTATTGTCGATGATTATTTCCCTGAAATAGATATGAGAATTCATTACAAATGTCGTTGGAGAAAAAAAGCTGGATTATGCCATATAATTTATAGCCTGTCGGTCTGCGACGCAGGCTATATAATTTATAAATCAGATGAAACATCTTTCTGACTTATTAGGTAGTTGCTAGCCTGCGTGCAGCCTCAACACTCCTTTTGGCGGAGGAGTGTCGAGGCTGCACGCAGGCTAGTAGTTGCAAATCAATATTCGAAATTACATGCTAATATCTAATAATTCTGATACTGACAAGAATGCTGAGTATACAAGGTGAACCCGAAAAAACCATGAAAGTCGAAAGGCTATATCTTGCAATCAAAACAATATTCGAGTCCGACATTGGACAAAAGAGTGCAAGTTCAGGAAAGGTGCGGAACAAAAATGGTAGATCGCGTGTAGACTCAATACATGTCGTAGTTTTGCTCTTTGACTGAACTGATAACGCTGCAACTACAGCAGCGACAACTGCAACGACAACAACAACAGCAATTCAATGAGATGAGCGTAAGTTGAGGGTCTTACGCAGTGTGAGGCTAGATCGCGTGCAGTACATGAGTATGCTTTAAAATCAGTTAGCTCGTAAAACAAAATCAATACAAATTAAAAAAAGATTCTAGACTTTTCAATATTTCTCAAATTAGTTTGGCCCTCCCTCGATGTTAGATCAGCAATTAGAATTTTTCAAGATCCGTTACACAATCACAATTTTAGTGATTTTCAAAACGTCACGCTCTACCCGATGAGTAATAAATTTTTTCAGATGTTTGAAAGCCAAAGGCTTGCAAACCATTAACTAAATTCCTACAATAAAATCTCGAGAATGACGTGTGGCAATAGCTTCAGCAAATAAATATAAAAATCTCTGTGATAATAAACTAAAAATGCCAGTTGATTAAGAAACATTGAATGTATCGGGCATAACCCTTCATCAGTAGTGATGAGAAATAGAACGAAGCGGAAGAGATCGAAAAATCGAAAAATGAAGAACTATAGAACGTCTAAAAGAAAGATGACATTCACATTTTTCTCTTCATCTTAACTGCCCTGTGCATTCTATTTCTTATCACTACTGATGAAGCGTTATGCCCGATATGTTTAGTGTTTCTTAATACTGGCATGTTAGTTTATTATCACAGAAATTTTATGTATAAATAACATGTAAACTTACATACAAAAATTTGGTTGATCAAAATCGGCCTTATCGATCTCAAGCTACTAGCGATTATATGAAAAAGGTTCTTCATCTCAAAATCCTTCAAAACAGACCTACAATCTTTGATAAATGCTCTCTTTGATAAATGCTCTCATAACATGATGCTTCAGGCAATCACACTTGTGAAAAGGCTTAAAGGGGTAGTTACATGGTTCTAGCATATTTCCCCCATTTTTGCTTATCTTTATAGGTTTTGGCTTACCTGCAAAATAACTTAACAAAATAGAGACTGTTTCTAGATAATTAAGTAACGGAGAGTTTGCTCCTGCCCTTAAAATTTTGATAGCTGTAGTGATTGCTGAGATAGAGGCAGATTCGATGGATATGGTTAATCAAGTCGCTTAGGCCAAGAACTGGGAAATCCCAGCTTCTTTTGTTTTAACCAATCAAATCTAATCAAGAAATCAGACATTCAAATAATGATATTGACTTGTCTAACGCTATGTTTGTTTACCTTTTGGTCCAACTGCCCCTTTAACTACAGGGTGAGTCAGAAAAATGTTCAGACGTACGAAAGCCTGTAGCTTTCGAACTATTCATTGGATTCCTATCAATTTATAATATTTTTGGTAGCAAATATATCAATTTAAAGTCTGTCTCAAATTAGATGTCAAGTGAGATTTGCGATAACGCAAAAACAACTATGCAAAACACTTCAATTGTCTTTATTTGCGGATATTTTGATAACCTACTTTGAGACAGACTTTGGATACAAAGACTGAAAGATACAATATTTTTGTAGCAAATACTGACATTCAGCCTCTTTTCGTCTATTTTCTATTATAATGAGGCTGTACTCCATAATGAGGCTGTACTGTTAGCAATGTTTAATAATTTTCTGCCAATAAACTCACCTGTACAATTCAATTATAGCAACAGCTACAAACAAGCTAAAATTTGGGGCTGATACAAAAGTTGCTGCCCATATTGTTTCCCATACCATGAACACGTCTTCGTATTGTACCTCTGTAAATGAATGAATGAACGAATGAACGAATGAATGAATCATTGTGCTGCCCGGTTTGAAGCTTACTGCGCAATCATCAGAGATGATGATCAAAACGAATTTATTATTCCGCACGACCAATTAAATTCGTTGCTCATGACCTGGACATATCACATAGGACTCGAACTGTCATATCAAATTGCAAGATATAGCTTTTGGCTAAAAATACGATATTTCGTGAAATGCTACTGCTCTAAATCTGCTTTTTCATGCTCAATTTCATCATCACTCTCCCAAAAGAATAAACCAACGATAACGAATTAATCTATTTGGCCCTTGATACAACCACACAGAGAAAATTTAAAGATCGGCAACAGAATCAAATTTTAATGATTTTCGAAAAGTTTCACTTTTTACTGGGTCACCCGGTAGGTGGAAAAATGTAATAGATGAACGGACGAGAAGTTGTAACAGGTAAATGAAGGACTGAGCTAATGCTGACATCAATCTGGGTATTGATCAAATAAAGAAAAAATGTGCGCAGGAATGAATTAATGGATGAATTAATAGATGAAATAATGAACTAAAATACGAAAGAATCAGTAAATGAATACATGCATGCGTTAATGAACAAAAAATGAAAGAATTTACTCAACTCAGAAAACATGAATCAACTTTGCTGTTCGCAACTTATATCGAAAAGTAATTTAGTAAACTGATGGTCCTAAATTATATCATCAATTTTCTCCAAATAAAAGAATTAAGATATGCTGTTTTTAAAATCCTAAAAAATGACAACAGCCCTATTGCTCAATATTTTGCGAAGACCCCTCCCTCGTTGGGTGTCTAATTTTCAACATCAATATCTAAGGGCCTGTTTACATGGGAGTTTTCAGCTTGTTTACCCGAGGTGAAAATTCATCCCTCCTCTACGGTCAAATCCTTGTAAAGTTCAGTTTGCCATTACATGGAGAAATTTTCGCCCCAGGCTGAAATTTCAGCTCGCCTAGCGATAGCCGAGATGAAACGTTAATCCCTTAATTGGTGCGTTAATTCCAATATTTTTGCAAGACATGCGCCTATGTAAAGGCAAATATTTTTTCAGGGGCTGAAATATTGATGGAGCATGCGTTTTCCTCTAGTTTTGGTGCTAGACAGAATTTCAGGCAGGGCTGAAACTCTCCATGTAATGGCAAAATAATTTCACCTCGGCTAACAGGGCTGAAAACTCCCATGTAAACAGGCCCTAAGCCGGACAAACAATGTGGCATTCAAATTCTCAAAGTAATAGTCCTATCACAGGCACTCCAGGAAAATGTACACCCCCTCCTCCGCAATGATATAGAGTCTCTAGCCCAATCCGCGATTGAAAAAGTCATTCCCATACATGGCAGTACATCATACTTTCGCAACTGCAAAGGAGGCTAGGGACTCTATATCATTGTAGACTTATTACTGGAGTCCCTTGCTTACCTGCGTTCTTTGACTTGATGATGTCACTTTGGTCAACAGCTTGAGCAAGGTTTACCGCAGAGATGCAAGGAAATTATGTAATGAGTCTCATATCATTGCGGAAAGGGGGGTTATACATTTTCCTGGGTGCCCTGTGGTCCTACATACCTCGCTTGAAATCGAGCAAAAGCCATCTATAGCAGAAATAGAATATTGAGCTGTCACTGTCTTGATAAAGTACTTCGTACAGCTCTGGATCAAGTATCTACATGGGAAAATCAATACAGATTATAACGGGCAAAGATACCACGCTGCTGGCTTAACTGCTGTAAGTGCAAAATAAATCCTTCTTGGAATTTCTGATTTGAGAGCGTGGTGATGATATAAGCATCTTTCCACAGCTGATATTGTTTGAAAAGTTAAATTTGATGTCTCTGTCTTAAATATTATGCTTCCTTCGGAGATCTACTTAAAAGAAATAATGCACAGACATTCCTCCTGAAAGATTATGACAGAGGTCTTACAGCCTTTAAACCGCCAAAATAGAACTTTTATGCGGAATCTGATCAAATCTGATCAAATACAAAAGGAAGGGAATTACGGTCTTGCTCCTGCTGCTTCCTAAAGCTGAAAACAAAATCGCACACGACAAGGTAAAGTCAAGACAACCTGTAGTTTCCTCAAAAGTTAAAATCAAATTGTGGCATAGAGACAATTGTAAATGTAACATATGCAATAAATTCAGTACCGCTCAAAGAATACCGGGTGGGTCAAAAAAAAACTTGCACCTTATGGAAAATCACCAAAATTTGATTCAGTTACCGATTTCTAAATTTTCTTTTTGTTCATGTGTGTCAAGGACCAAATAGATTTAACAGTTGGTCGTTACTTTGTTCTTCTAGGAGACAATGACATTACAGCGTGAAAACCCTATTTTAAGCAATAATATTATACAAAAAACATAGCATTTTTATCCAGAAATTTTTAATTTGCGATTTCATAATAAAGTTCGAGTCCTACACGACATGACAGCTTTATCAAGGACATAAGAATTCAATTTAAGTGGCATGGTGGCATTAAAATTCATTTTAATAATCAGTCGTTGTGATTTCGGAGTATGCTTCAAAACCAGGTAGCTTCTAAATACACAATATCCCACAAATTCAAAGCCATCTCAAGGCTTTGCAATGTGTCGAAACTAACTTTGGTTCTGGACACAAAAGCACGAAAAGAAAGTTTCATGATCGGTAATATAACCAAATTTTGATAATTTTTCAAAAGGTGCAAGTTTTTTTACTCACCCGGTATGTATACAGTGTATGGATGAACTTTGTGAACCAAAAGATCATGTCCCCGATATGACAAAGCGATTTGCTTGCTCAAGAATAAACTTCAAATCTGAGTGCATTCAGTCAACAAAAATAAACAGAGAGAGCAAAATTTCATGGTTGGCTGCGCTGAAGGTGTGAAATCTATTCGTGAGAATTGCAAATCACTTTGTCATATCGGAGACGTGAATATTTTGTTTTACAATATTCATCCTTGTGTGTATACAGTTGGTCAGAATTAGTTGCTATGCTCTTGGAGCGTTTTATCATTGGCGATAGACCACCAAGTGTATATCAGTGTAAAAATTTATCAGTAGTGAGCCACCTTGACCTATTGTTTGTGTGTTTTGAACTTATTTCTAGTTGGTATTCTAATATAAACCTTAGTTATAAACCTTAGTTTTGAGGAATTCTAATATAAACCTTAGGACTCCAATTTTAAGGACATCAGCTGGTCAGAGATGTTTTTCATTCAGAGGGGCCAGTCTCTGGAATGGGTTAAATGATAAATTAAAAGGAGCACCTACTCTAAAGAAATTCCGGGAAGGGTTGATGAAATCCCACAAAGCATAAGTAAAGATGCTTTATGCAATGAACTCTTTTAATTTTACTTTTATTGATATTATTTTAATTAGATTGTAATACCTTAGTTTAGTTTTAGTATTTTTATTGCATGGCCCCCTGTAAATCAGTTTTTCTCTAACTGAGGGGCTACCATGCCTAAAAAATTGAAAATGAAAAAATGA
>REGM01000209.1:0-39796 GCA_004194415.1 Aurelia aurita | reverse complement strand
AGAACGCAACTCATGGCTGTTCGATGTAACTGTTTAATTGAAACTTGAGAATGACGACGTGTGGCAATAGTTTCAACAAATAAACATAAATTTCTGTAATAATTAAACCACCGGGTGAGCCAGAAAAAAGTTCCCACTTTTGAAAATTAATAACACCAAGAGTACCTAATGGATTGGAATGGATCGAATTCTGTTTGATAGCCAAGAGCTTGAAGTATTTTTGCAATTTTTCTCACGTTTTTATGAGCACTGGAAATGTCGTTAATTCAACGTTACGAAAATTTCTTGGTTGCAAAATGCCTGAAAAGGGCCTAAAACATTTGATCAAATCATAAAAAAATCCTCACACAGAACAATAAAGAAAGTACAGTTATTCACGGGTGAGAGATGTCATCTGCACATTCATTGCCATGGAACTGAAAAACTTCAGTATCTGTTTGAAAATCTATTTCCTATAACTCCTGTGAGAGATGAAATGCCCTTGCGTATTGTGCGTATTGTGGGGAGATTCCTTACGATTTGATCAAGTGTTTTAGGCCCTTTTCAGGCATTTCGCAACCAAGACATTCTCGTAAAGTCGGATTTACCTATATCTTCAGTGCTTATAAAAACGTGAGAAAAACACAAACATATTTCGATCTCTCAGCATTTAAGTAGCATTTGAATAATTCAAATCCATCAAGTACTCTTGGTGCAATGAATTTTCGAAAGTGGACAAACTTTTCTGGCTCACCCGGTATAATGCCAGGATTAAAATACACTACTTTGTTTAATTGAACACTGGTGTTTAAGCTTGGGATCTCGGTACCAACTGACTCTTCGCTGTCGATGAGAACAGGATTGAAAACTCTACAGACTTTCAATAGGTCCATGCTCAGTTTTCAAATTTCTGGCTGAGTAACTTGGGTTATGTCCCATAGGAATTCTAGCAAGAAGATTGTTAAAAGTATCAAGGAAATCTATTTTATATCATCAGAAAGTACAATTTTCCCCGTTTAAAAAATGAGTACACATTTCTTACTATGTGGCAATTTAGATTAATTCTGTGTCGAACCATCATAATTTGAAATGAATTAAACAAACTAAGTATCCAAAAAAACAACATGCAACACGATAATTTTTTATTATACTCGAGTGATCGAAGCTGAATTCACACTTGATGCGATTTCTTTTGTGCGATGCGGCACGTGCGGCAACTTGAATTAATCCAACTTTGTCGCATCGCCGCGTTTCAAAGTTTTCTGGAATGTGTCAAAGACGACGCTTCAAGTGTGAATTCAGCTTGACAGTGTTATAGCTTTCTCACCATCATCGAATATTATGAGAAACGGAGCAGACAAATCGCACATCCCTTGTACGTATCCAACTTCAAGTCGCTCCCACACGTAGCTGCAAAAGAATAGATTTGCAATTAGTACACAGACAAGTCAAGATTTGTATCTACTTTTTACAAGATAAAACGTTAATCAATTGCCATAACGAGCGTGACTTCCCTACTTACTTAGGGACATCGAAACCATTTCTTAGATTACAAAGGACTTTGTAATAAAAAAATGATAGACCAAGAACCAAACAACCTATACAAAATCAAAAATCCTGAGTTGTCACTTCGGTACAATTTCGCGAGATTTCATGAAAGAAAAGGAATATAATGCAGTGCCAATAAAAGATGAAGTGATTGTCGTTATCTTCTTGTTGGCTGGATCAGCAAGCCAAGGGTCCTGTTTCGAATCTCACTGCTTCGAAAATCATAGAATGGAGCCTCTAAAATCGTAACTTTTTGGTTAAAAAGGAGATGACATTATATTATAAGGGTAAATAGGGTAGCCTACTGCCGCATAAATTTTTACCTCATGACAACATTACGTAGTTTGTCAAGATTATCACAATGGACGAAGTAAGGATGATTTCGATCACATCGCAGTACATCTTTATCGATTCGATGAATATTCAATGCAAGCTCTCGAATCTGGTCTTCCTAAAACAAGGAAAGATTTGAAATCTAAATTAAAAATGTGGCAATAAACGCACATGAGCGCCTAGTGGGTAGTTGTATACCAATGCTACTAACAAGAGTGAGATTTTCTCCTCTAAAAATAGTACTGAAAGTTTCTTAAAATAACGGGTGGGCCAAAAAAAAACTAACCCCCAACATAACAAAACTTCTGCAGATGTAATTACGGAGAAATGAGCTTTTGAAAAAGATGATCGCGAAAACCACTGTAACAAACGTAGTCAGTTTTTCAGTATCATGATAAGTTTTCTCTAAAATCATGAAAATATTCACAAATGGCCGATTTCCCAACATTTTTGGAGTCATCCGCCGTAATAAAATCACTAATCATCAACAATAACCCACCAACGCATTTTTTGCTTATTGAATAATTTCTGTGCAAATAACGATTTTTCCTAATTTCTCGTAGCAGCTAGAAGGATTTCTAAATTGATTTTTTTAATTCTGTAAGTAACACAATATTATGGCAATAATGGAACTTTTCTTAATTTCGACATGTTCGATCATTATTTTTCAATGCCTCTCATTCTGTAGCGGTATCTTGTAATGTATTGATCATTTTTACAAAAAAGATGCGAGCAGAGGTGGAAGCATTGCAGTGAAGGAAAAAGGCCTTGTATTGGACACTTTGTTTGTTTGTGCATGTTGAGATTTTGATGATTAGTGATTTTGTTACAGTGGTTTAAACGACCATCTTTTTTCAAAACCTCATTTCTCTGTAAATACAGCTGATAATCAACTGATTTTCACTAAATAGGTGTATCTTATGCTGTAATTACTGCCCTATAAATCTCATTAAAATCTTGCATTCAAAAAGATTTTCAGAAATTTTTTATCTTTGGGGTTACTTTTTTTTGGCCCACACGTTATTAATATTTTGAGAAAAAAAAATTAACGATTTTGCAGAGTTTGTCACAGGCTTCTACAAATTTTAATTCATTATATTATATTGGATCTCATGTGCCTTCGTGAACATTTCACAGCGAATGATATTTTTATACTATATTTGTCTAGATATTAGTCAAGTAATACAAAGTACGATACAAGAAAGCAAGCGAAGATATACTAAGGACTTCCTGCACTAAAGGAAAAAGCCTCCTGATTGATGTTTTTCAAGTATTCAAGTTTCCTCATTTTTTGGTGATCTGAGAGTTGGTTTCTTATAAAGAGTTTCTTATCAAAATAAATTAACAAAGTGGGCTACAATCGAGAAGAAAAACGTACCCCATAAGCCATTTCTACAGAGGCTGTTGTTGGTTTTCGATTATCAAGGTCTTCACCATTGAGGATTAGAAACCCTGGGCCATCAATTGAATCTCTTTTACCTTCATCAAATCCATGCCTGGATTCAAGGCTCGTTTCGGTACAGGACCGCCCACGTTCCCGTGGTTTAGGATACCGTAAAGTCCATTGTTCCGGGTCATTTCCATTGTTTTCGTGACTTTGTGCGCACATTAAACATTCGATAGTATCCATACTATTCTCATGAAGTCCCCCGTCCATAACATGCTGCCTGCTCTCGATAATTTTCTTCCCGCAAGTGTTACATGAAATCTCTAAATCGAAACTCAGTAGTGAAGAAATGTCAGACGGGGGTGATATCGGCTCACTTTCCGTTCTTCTTCGATTCTGTTTGCTCTTCGATTTTTTNGCCTGGATTCAAGGCTCGTTTCGGTACAGGCCCCCCCACGTTCCCGTGGTTTAGGATACCGTAAAGTCCATTGTTCCGGGTCATTTCCATTGTTTTCGTGACTCTGTGCGCACATTAAACATTCAATAGTATCCATGCTATTCTCATGAAGTCCCCCGTCCATAACATGCTGCCTGCTCTCGATAATTTTCTTCCCGCAAGTGTTACATGAAATCTCTAAATCGAAACTCAGTAGTGAAGAAATGTCAGACGGGGGTGATATCGGCTCACTTTCCGTTCTTCTTCGATTCTGTTTGCTCTTCGATTTTTTAATCAGATTTTTCCAAGCTTCGGCGCCTCGTTTACTCGCACTGTCGACCATTTCTCGTAAGTTTTGTTTCGTATCGATTAAAGTCGATATCAAAGAATTTCCTTTCCATTCCGGTTTCTCCTGAACAACATTTGAAGCACTGTCACTACTACTCCCAAAACTGTCCTCCCTGGTTCCCCCCAACGTGTTCCCTTCTGAATGCGAGTCACTCAATGAGCCATCTGAGCTCGGTTTCTCTAGCACAACAACATCCGTCAATTCGCCATCTGTGACGTCACTTCGTAAGCTATCAACATCTCCGAAGCCTGCGATATTAAGTAAGTCCTTTTCTTTTACTCGCAAATGAACTTCTAATGTTTTACAGTCTTTTAGAACTCTGTGGTAGTCCTCGCGATTTCGTGACTCAGTTTCTGCTAGGTCGTCTGTAGTTGAGCCGAACAGAAAGTGACCAAGAAGATATGGCCACACCTAGGGATTGAAATGACAAAATTTAATTATTTGCCTATCACAATAGACGACTGCGGAAAGATGGCGTTGGGGGCATTTGACCAAGATGCATTGCGTTCTATAATGGAATCAACAGTGATTCTATAGAAATTCGATCATCAAACGCAATGCATCTTGGTCAAATGCCCCTCGACGCCATCTTTTCCGGAATAGTCATTTGCAATAGTTGCCTAGAAATCGAACCGTCATGACATGCAGACAAAGGCGTCAGTAGTTCATGGAAGCAGCTTATCTGAAAAGTTTCAACACAGCACAGGCATCAAATCTTTAAAAAAGAAAATTTATAAGGTTATCACATCTTTCTTTGGATTGAACAGCTTGAAGGAAAACTTAGGTGCTCCAATGTATATTTCTATGTATATTATTGCCTTGATATCCAGGGAGCAATGGCCTTTCAACCGGGGATGGTTTTTATTGACCCACCCGGTAAGTGATTCAACGTATATTTCTACTGCAGCAATTTTTGAGATCTTGATTACTTTTAACATCACTCTATCTCTATCATTGTAATTAGGATTTTTATATATCCCGAATTAAATTCTGTCTCACACTAAAGTAGATGTCAGGCCAAGATATCCGCGAATAAAACAAACAGTTTTGATGAGTACTTTTGTGTTATCGTACATGCCACCTGACATCTAATTTGAGACAGACCTGAATAACTTTCTCTTGACATCAACTTGGAGCATCAAATTTTCATACACTTTCTTTTCATCTCTATCTCCGTATTAATGTTTGGGCTCAACTTTCTAGCTGTTTGATGTCGCTATAGATGACAAGATTTTACAAACAATGAAAGACCTATTTTTCAAAATAACACTGTGGAACCAAATAGCAAAAGTACCTTGCGCCGCATCGACGGGGTCACTCCTCCATAGTAGACATATTGCATCAGCAGCATCATATCATCGATCTAAGAGAGATGACTTTCAGTCTCAATATAAAGCAAGTCAAAAAAGAGAATATTCACAAAACTTATGAACGTCAATAGGTTACAACGGGAAGAGCATTCCTCGTTTTTATTCATAAAACAGAAACTATGAATCAAAATAACTAAGCGACTTCTACACTCTCTTTATGGCCTTTTGTGAATAGACCGGGGATAGTTTTCAGTCCGAGGCAAGAGGCTGCAAGTCCCATTGGGAGTAGATGTAAACAAAAAAGCTATTGAAATTTCGTTAAGAAGTTCGTGAATTGCTATTAGTAAAGCATGCGAGAGGAACCACTTACCACTCTCAAAGAGAGGCAACGGCGGGCCTCTTTTTCGAAATCATAGTTGAAAAGATCTTACTCCAAAAAGGTCCATTGAAAGAAAATATTTATATAACGAGATGACACTACTGCTTCGATTTTCATCGATTCATCATGTCAGCAAACTGCAGTGGCGAGATAGCAGAGAGGAGAAGCAAGATGGCACAAGAAATTGAGAGAAAACTACATTCTAACAGGCAAGCCCTTCAACGCGGTTCTTACCGTGCTTTGGCGTAGCCTACGTCACAGACTATAACGAATAACCTTCACCCGTTATGGTCTGTGACGCAAACTAGCTTTGGCGAGGATGGCACCTCACTGAGAAAGCGAGAAAAGCTTTCTGGCACGGACCTTACATTACAGTAATAGGTTATACAAAATCTTGTTTTTCTCCCTAAAATTTCCTACATGTTTTGGCGAAATTTACAATGACAATCAAATCTAACTGCGAGAAAAATCTGATAACCATACCTGCCCTGTTGCTGACAACTTTTGAAATACCTCCTCGGTGATACCATTTTCAATATCTGGTGGTATTCTTGTCATTGACTGCGCTGGCAATACCAATGATGCCAAATGCGTCCTTACTGTCTTTAAATATCGACGATGAGCTATCCCTAATGAGAAAAAATGTTTGGACTGTAGCGATTATGAATTTGGTCTTTGCACTAATACACGTTTTTTTCTTTTATAAGAAACTTGGATGAGTCCATAGTACTAAAAGTTTCATAATTTCACATGCAAATTTTCCGTTTTTTAGTAGTACTAAACGCTTCTTAATTTGTTTCTTATTTTTTGGGTGCATGAATTATGATGTGATTTCTACACTGCCACATATTTGTTTCTTGGCATACAGCACAATGTTTGGCAAGAAAAAGAGTTGTATTGGGCTCAAGACATATAATTATAGTGAATACCACTCAGGAATAAAGGTTCAACGACAATTTTGCCATGATACTCTTGAATTTAACTTGTAAAAGTTTCTTGGTGCTTCTCAAACATAGTAGTAGAGTTTCTTAAATTTTGGGCCATCCTAGTACTAGTTTCTTATAAACCAGTTTCCAATATGAAAAAAAACGTGTAAAACATTAACTCTTGGACCATATAACGACAACAGACCAGAACTAACCACCAAGTTATCCAGCAATCTAGAGCATAGGGCTCAAATCTTCCAAATCTTAAAAAAGGTGGGTGTAAAATTCTATTTCATTTTTCTATGAATTGAATGGCTTGAAAGGAACTTAGGGTACTTTGCTATAAATCTGCCTTGGAAATTTTTCGATATCTTGACTATTTTCAAAATGGCGGCGTTTATATGTTTGTTGAAAGAATTCATGGAAAATTTTGAAAACATTAAAATCATCGCAAATCCTAAAATAATAGAGGAAAAATGATAAAATCTTCAAGAAAACCATAGTTTATGAAGGTTTCTAATATGGTGGCAAGCAGAAATCTGTTGCTCTTCTGGTTTAGGATTTAGAAATTTGATGACGTCACAGCCTCAAATTTAATAAACGCCGCCATTTTGAAAATAATCAAGATATCAAAAACTTTCCACGGCAGATTTACAGGAAAGTACCCTAAGTTCCTTTGAAGGCATTTAATTCAAAGCAAAATGTAAAAGAATTTTACACCCACCTTTTTAAAGATTTGAGCCCTATGCTGTAATCTAGCAGAGTTTCTCCTGGTCCTGTTAAGTCTGTAAGAAACTGGATATATTTTGGGCACTTCCGGAGTAAACTTTTTGAAGAAATCGCTTACATATCAAAAGGAATAAATGTATCAGTTGTTTGCACGCGAGGCTATAATTATTCAAATGTAATATTCAAGGCTTATATTTTATCTATTATCAATATCTTCGCATATATATCAAAAGGGAGCCGACCTGAAAATAAAAAAAATTGCCAAATAATATTTAGGATTTTGACTACGGACCAACTAATTAAACTGACGGCGTGAATATGCTAGCACAGGCAATTTTGATCAGTAAGGCAGGGAAAATCATGAAATTTGATCATTTTTTTCAGCCATTTTTTACCGTTTTTTGAAGGGGTTTCTCAATGTTGAGCAACGTTCAGTGAAATATCGAGAGCTTTTTAACGCGACTTTACACCCAAAATGCCACTTCAATCTTTAAATTTGTGCCAGTATACGGTTTATCGAGGCCTGTGGTGATAATTTTTAGATGCACCCAGAAGATTATTGTTTATATTCATTGCAAGAGTCATTCATAGTGGGGAATAGATGACCATGCGTCTTTCCTCGCTATGATGGGCTCAGGTTATTGTATTGTAGTTTCTTTTAATATCATAAAATCAAAAACAGATATTGACACAGGATCATCCAGAGAGATAAAATGCAGAATATAATCAATGGAATGAAAGTCAGCCAGTGCAAAACACATTCAGGTTCATGACAGACGTGGAGAAAATTAAAAAAATCTTTTAACGGGTGTGTTGGCGTTCTCTCCCCCTCCTAGTTCAAGTAGTGATCTTGCAATACCAACCACACAAAGAATTCTCATCAAGGAAATGAAATGCCCCTAAAAGATGCATATTTAGTGCAATAAAATGATGAATGAATATCGCTTACAGCCATGGAATGCTCTGGATACAATCTGATGTTTCATCTTATCATAGGCCAGTTGTACGGAAACCCTGAAATGACAAAACAGAACGTTTGGTTTATCTGGACATGGCAGCCAATCTAACAATTCACCAATCAATCAATCAATCAATCAATCAATCAATCAATCAATCAATCAATCAATCAATCAATCAATCAATCAATCAATCAATCAATCAATCAATCAATCAATCAACCAACCAACCAACCAATCAAATCAAATCAAATCAAATCAAATCAAATCATAGTCAATCAATAGACATAAAACAGTGCAAATTCGAGTATTTTAAAGAGTGCCTGTTCACATAGACGGGCTTTCCTGAGGAGGTCGAATATCTAGGCAAGGAAGGCTGCACCCATGAATTTACATCCTGTGTCATCAACGTCAGATATCGTATCTTACCAAGGGGATATTCCCATGTAGTAACACCAGAATTATCTCTTTTACGATAAATTGCAGTTGCACATATCTTAGGGCTCATAATTTGGGAGCGTAGGGCTCAAATCTTTAAAAAGGTGGNCAAATCAAATCAAATCAAATCAAATTCAATCAAATCAAATCAAATCAAATCAAATCATAGTCAATCAATAGACATAAAACAGTGCAAATTCGAGTATTTTAAAGAGTGCCTGTTCACATAGACGGGCTTTCCTGAGGAGGTCGAATATCTAGGCAAGGAAGGCTGCACCCATGAATTTACATCCTGTGTCATCAACGTCAGATATCGTATCTTACCAAGGGGATATTCCCATGTAGTAACACCAGAATTATCTCTTTTACGACAAATTGCAGTTGCACATATCTTAGGGCTCATAATTTGGGAGCGTAGGGCTCAAATCTTTAAAAAGGTGGGTGTAAAATTATTTACATTTTTTTTTAATTAAAAGGCTTGAAAGGAACTCAGGGTACTTTGCTGTAAATCTGCCATGGAAATATTTAGATATCTTGATTATTTTCAAAAAGGCGGCATTTATTATATTTGAGACGGAGACATCATCAAATTTCTAAATCCTAAACCAGAAGAGCGACAAATTTCTGCTTGCCACCATATTGTAGACCTTCATAAAGTATGGTTTTGTTGAAGATTGTATCATTTTTCCTCAATCACTTCAGGATTTACGATGATTTTAAGTTTTTCAAAATTTTCCATTAATTCTTTCTACAAAAATAAAAGTGCCGCCATTTTGAAAATAATCAAGATATCTAAAAATTTCCACGGCAGATTTACAGCAAAGTACCCTGAGTTCCTTTCAAGCCATTCAATTCAAAGAAAAATGTAATATTATTCTACACCCACCTTTTTAAAGATTTTAAAGATTTGAGTTCTATGTTTAATTTGGGTAAGTTTTAACCTACATATTAGAAGCAAAGAAAAGGTTTATTCAGTTACATTAGTGTGAAAGCAATGGCTTCCAAATTTTGGCTACAACTTTGGTATTCTTAAAAACTCAGTCAAACACGAAGAAAAAGGTGTGGCCAAACCGGTATCTTTGCAATAACCATGCTCCAAATATGAACCTACCTCGCCGGGACGCCTCCATTTCGCTGCAATTTTACATTATGCATTTTTGGTAACAAAGTTTTCCGCTTTTCTTCTTTCTGTTTCCACATTGGCAAAATCTTGCTTGGTGTAGCATTTGACAGCAGTTTTTGTAATTGCTTTTTATCTGCAATGAAAAAATAAAATTAAATAAGACGCCACATATATCAGAATGAAGCATCAATAAATTAGATCAGAATCATCTCCCAGTTTTTGCCAGCTCATCAAATCACTTTTAAATAAAGTTTTCTTTCACCTAATGCACTATTCAAACTTATGATTAGACAACTCGTAGATTCTATCAAACCAATTTTTGAACTGTGTGTATAACCATTACTAAGATTCTTCTGTTAACTATGTTGTGTTGTTTTGCTGTTGTTGTTGTTATTGCGTATTGTTATAGTGTATTGTTTGTTTTTGGCTGTTTGCATTTTATATCATTTGACTCTTTGTGATTGGTTATATTTTGTAGTTGCTTAGTTACGTGTAGAAAGTGAGACAGGAAGTATTAGACAGTTCAGGTAGTACAGTTTTGGGGAGTTTACAGTTGTGGAAGTTTAATGATTATAGGAAATTGTGGTCAAGGATTCCACTGGTTATAGTTACGTTGTTCGGGAGATTTATGTCATTTTGGATTGCATCGTTCCTTGAATTTATTGTAAATATTTGTACAAACATATATTCATGCTATTTTTGTTGCTGTTATTCGCTGGCCTATTTTGTTTACATTCTGCCTTCGATTTGGCTACTTGGATCGCAGCTAACTATTACACCATAGTTTGAATGCCGTATATAACAACTATTTTCTTTTCGACCAACATCCCTACATTCAAGTAAGTTAACCGTCAAAATAAGCTTCTTTGTATCCGCCTGGGCCCAACTGGAGCCATCTGTAATGGGATTTGCCAAAAGCAGCAAGAATTTAGAATTATGCTACTCTCGAAAAGAATTAAGACTATTTTCAGTGTAAAATGATTTTCAAATTGTATAAACTTTATCCTCAATTTTTCATACAGACCCAGTGCAAGAAATGTATAAAGTCTTAACATTTGATGATTTTTCTCTGTAGAATACACCACTTCGATGAACGGCCGCCATTATGGAACTTTTCCCAATTTCATGACAGAAAATTTTCGACTCCATATTCAGATTCAGCATTCAAAACATAGCCTAGCTACAACGTTTCATCATCTCAGTCCTTGCTATATTGATTTTACGGTATTATAATGTTTGTGATCTTATAAAGGATTTGACCGCAAAAATAGTTCTAAACTTTTACCCCCAAACTTTTTTCACGGTCAAATCCCTTATAAAATACAGAGCTTTATATCATTGTAAAATCAAAATAATAAGGACTAAGAGGATGAAACGTTGCACCTAGGCAATATTTTGAGTGCAAAATCCGAATCTGGAGTCGAAAACTTTGTATCATGAAATTTGGAAAAAGTTCCATAATGGCGGCCGTTTGTTGATGTGGTGCATTATGCTCAAAAATGAAATTATGGACCCAATCAATTTGCGATAGCATAGGTGTCTAGGATATCATTTGAATCCATGCAGCTGATTCAACCCCTAAGATGAAGGACTACCGGGTGAGGAAAAACAGAGTTAATTATCACTGCGCGAATAACATGTCAACGTAGACTCGTTATTTTCGTGTAGTTTCGCTCCCCTGAACTAAGATGTCGCTACAACTACCTCCTACAACCTCACTGAAGCGACAACAACAACATCAATTCAATTCAATGAGCGAAGGTGAAGAGACTTAAATCGTGATTCTAATGTCAACGTAGATAATAAAAGTTAGCATTCACATTATTCTCAATTTACAAGCGATTTTTATAAAATTGTTTTATCTCAGAATCGTTCAAAACAGGCCTAAATTTCTGGATCAAATTTTCTAACAAGTTTAAAGAATCTGATAAAGAGGTAGCAATCTTATACAGGCTTTGAAACGTTAAAAAATTTTCTTTACTCACCCGGTATATGTAGGGAATTCCCTGGGAACAGGGATCAAACAAACCAAACATGAAACTGATTCCTTACCTACTGCACTCGTCTTTACACCATTGATCAATCTGAACACGAAATCTTGAGACGCGTTTGAATCTTGCTCTTCTCCAAGTTTTGCTATCTTCTCTGACAAAATATTCCTTTTATTCTTCGATCCCGGGTGGATGTGTGTATTGCTCAACGGAGGATCAAATCGCCCTTGTGGACTAAGGCCTTGTTCGAGGCAGGTCAAGAAAGGTAAGAGTGAACCGGATGGGAATGATAGTGGTGGTAACTGCAATCCATCTTGACCGATGAGCACCACAGTACCGTTCTGATCACCTAGAACAGGATATAAGAAACGTTGAGAATAAACCTTTCCCAAGTCTCAACGCGCGAAACTAAACAAAAGAATGTCGATTTCGTTTTCATAGTGGTCAACAGTAAATCGTGCATTCCCAAGACAACCATGCGCATTGGGAATCAAATATGACTGGAAAAGAGGTCAAGGTTTTGAAAATTGTTTCATCAAATGGGAATAGAGACCCGGGATAGGTCTATTAACTGGGATGAAAGAATCAACAGTCCAAAAGCATGGAAGATCTTTTGAGGTATTCGAATTTTTGTCAAAATCATACTCCCGTCGTCAACGCTAGATGATTTACGAAGCTTACTTTTATGCCAATAATAAAATGTACTCAAGAGATTTTGGACACTAAAATACAGTTTCTTCAGTGAAAGGAAATACGCTTTTACTAAGATGCTATGTAAATCCCTTTTTTGGCTATGTCAAGGATGATTTGTAGGGAATGTAAAGGGGGAGGGGGTTTTAAAAAAGGACAAAGGGAAGAGACAAGAGAGTACAACCCCCTAATCAATTACAAGGAGAAAATACGAACCAGAATCTAAGAAGAAGATGGCAATTGTGAAAGCGAAACGATAGGCTGCCAGCTAAGCTCTCACTTAACCAGGACCCACAATTCATCTGATATTTCCAAATTTCCTGCGTGGGATGTCTCATCCACCTACTCACTTCATGGCATAATCAAAGCTGCGACAGATCTCACCGACATTGTTGAATAAAACATGAGCAAAACAGTGTCTTGAAAGGGCGGTAACTCAGATTAACGTGCCAAACCCAGATCTTATGTCATTCTTGGCTTTTCTAATAAAAAGGCTTTCTCGTCATAAATTATTTACACAGACAGACCGAAATTGTCTAGGGATTTTCATGGGATAAATCCAGATAACATCGTAAATTATTCAGATGTGTGTTGTGCTTGACATAAGATTGTCGCCCTTTAGATACAAAAAGATGGCTTTCGAATCACCTTGAAATCAGCTTATCAGCCAGTTCCTGGGTTACGCCCTCGAAAACAATTGGACACTTCACTCAACTTTTCAATCTAATATGGTTGACGAAATTGAATCGCTTACATGTGTCTATCTTCAAATCTTTAAAAAGGTGGATGTTAAACTCTATTACAATTTTTTTAGAATTGCATCACTTGAAAGGAACTTAGGGTACTTTGCTGTAAATCTTCTGTGGAAATGTTTTGATATCTTGATTATTTTCAAAATGGCGGTATTAATTATATTTCAGGCTGCGACGTCATCAATTTCTAAATCCTAAACCAGAAGAGCGACAGATTTCTGCTTGCCACCATATTGTAGACCTTCATAAACTATGGTTTCTTGAAGATAGTATAATTTTTCCTCTATTGATTTAGGATTTACGATGATTTTAATTTTTTCAAAATTTTCCATGAATTCTTTCAACAAAAATAAAAACAAAACGCATAAAATTTCCACGGCAGATTTACAGCAAAGTACCCCAAGTTACTGTCAAGCCATTCAATTCAAAGAAAAATGTAATAGAATTTTAAACTCACCCTTTTAAAGATTTGAAAGATTTGAGCGGCTGAATCATCCAAAAATACCAGGTGAGTAAAAAAATGTCGGTGTTTGAAAATTATCCAATTTGAAAATTCCATTAAAGTTGAATTTTTCTTTCTGAGGTGTTGCATTCTAAGATCAAATCAAATTTTGGGCTATTGATTATCCTATCAACGGCTTTCAATTGGCGAAATTCTGGAGCCTTATTAAAAACCTGGTTTTGAAGCATACTACAAAATTGCACAGAATTTTAAGCAGATCTTACATTTTTCCAGTCAAATTCTTCAACATAATTGATCATGCCAGAAATCAATCTCGTGATCATGTACGCATCGAAAGTCAATGTGAAATCATGAAATTAAGAATCCTGGGCGAGATTTACGATGTCTTCTAAAACATATGGCTTAAAATACGGGTTTAAGCTATCATTTCAAAATCTTTCGAATAATTTAGAATGATTGTTATTAGTGCTAAAGTAATTTGGCTATTGATACTGAACAAGAAGAAATTTTAAAGATCAGTAACAAAACCAAATTTTGCGCAATTTTTAAGCGTCAAAACATTTTCCTGACTCACGCGGTAAATAAGATATTTCAAGTAGTATCTTACCACTTTGGTGACAATGCAGAAACACAATATCGGACATGTCAATAGTGAGGACTCTGTTCCAGTAGTGACTTTTCTCCGTCCCAGACTCTCCACTCATCATTGGGTTTGGCGTCCATTTCAGCAACAGAGACTCGGAACATTTGTGGATTGATAGATAACCAGCGACAGGCTTTTCCAGCTCTGGCTGCAAGTGAATAACGATAAAAAAGTGAACAAATTGAGCATGTAAATCCGAGCATTACAACTAGAATTTACAGTAGGAATAGCTGGTGGTAGGGACAAATTGTACCGCATAGATGCGAGCATAATAGCCTGAGTCACAGACCATAACGAAGGAGGGTTACAGAACATGACAGCTACTCTTTCACCACAGGTACATTGCTATGTAGATGATCAAATTTGAGGGATTGCAAGCACATTTCACACAAATTATTTGAAAGCTGGGACAACAGAAGTGAGTTTAACAGACAAATCAATACCTTCCCCAGTTATGGTCTGTAACACAGGCTACGAATATAAATAACGGGATGCACTTAGCATTTAAGATTGAAAATATTTAATAAAATTGACATTTTNACAACTAGAATTTACAGTAGGAATAACTGGTGGTAGGGACAAATTGTACCGCATAGATGCGAACATAATAGCCTGAGTCACAGACCATAACGAAGGAGGGTTATGGTTTGTGTATTGGACTCACTTTTGTTGTCCCAGCTTTCACAGAATATCCGTCAAATTCACTCACAATCCTGCATAACCAATAGCGCCAACCAAAACGGAACATGGCAGCTACTCTTTCATCACAGGTACATTGCTATGTAGATGATTAATTTTGAGGGATTGCAAGCACATTTCACACAAATTATTTGAAAGCTGGGACAACAGAAGTGAGTTCAACAGACAAATCATTACCTTCCCCAGTTATGGTCTGTAACACAGGCTACGAATATAACGGGATGCACTTAGCATTTAAAATTGAAAATATTTAATAAAATTGACATTTTTTATGTAACTTGTCTCTCATAAAAGGACATGATCTTGCATAATAGGTCATGACATTCTTCAACAGCTAATTTTTTATCGCTGTGGACGACAGTGAACTTATGTCTACACCTTCATGGAGTTTATTAAATCCTTTAATATTCACTTTTTTTACGATTCTATAGAGCTAAAATATTAAATTTTCCGTGTGCACTTTTTTATTCCTACAGGTATATCAAAGTAGATGTGGTTGGCATTTTCCCTAAAAACTCTCCTATTACTTTACTAATGACGTAATCATAGTGCTCACTGTCCAAGTTGCTGCCTCCTTGGAAGCAGTAAAAATATTTTGAAAGTTTGAGGCAGTAGCTTCAGAAAATGAGGTTACAGTTGCAGTTACACTCTAACTAAAGTCTGTCTTACATTAGATATCAGGCCAAAATGTCCGCGAATAAAAACAATTGAAATGTTTTGCACGAAACCTCTGAGTTATCGCAAATCTCACATGACATCTAATATGAGACAGACTTTAGGCTCCACCTGATACTTCTACGATATCCACGCAATCTTTGCAATCACAGGGAAACCAGGGATTAAATATCCCACTGGAAAGATGCTAGTTTATAACACATTAATTTCCTACCATATCAATGACGACATTATTCTTGCCAAACATCAACGAAGAATGCGCATTTTGATGCAGAGAATCGACATGCTCCCTCGCAAGCTGCGGAGCACTTGAAATTGGCTCACTGATTTGACTGAAGAATAGCTGTGGCTTGCTTAATTGTGGAGAAGATGATGATGATGATGTCCCTCCGTATATGCGATGACGTAATACCAGTTCGTCTGCCGGGGGATCGGTCCATGATGCTTCTGGGGTTTTCATCTTTGAATAGTCTAACGAACAGGGACCATCTGCAAAGAACGAAAATCGTTTTAGAAGAATGAATACTGTGCTCAACCAACAAAGGAAGATTTGCATTGATTGCAGATGTCTAGTGTATGCACCATCAAGTGATTATTCCATTTTACTGGTCAATGTTCAAGTTTCATTATTATACAGAAAACCTGATTCAACTGTCGCCTTGAAGATTCTTATTCTCCTTGTAGCACTAGCTGAAATTCGACGCCCATATTTGACCGCCTTTGACAGGCTTTCGTGCATTAAAGTGCAATCTCATAGCAATACTTGTTGCAGCATACTCCTGCTGCTCAATCATTAAAGCTAGCGTGCAACTCACAACTGCCTTCAACAACCAGTTATTGATTGCAACCGTTTGTAAACATACTTGAGCAGCAATTATCATCGTTTAGTCCGAACAAAGTACGACAAACTTTGTCAAATGATAAAAAAAATAATCGTAAAACGCTTAATAATGATGAATGCCAAAGTAAATATATGACGGTCAGTTTGATTTGGGTTTGACGATTTCTCCAGGTAACGCTTGCGTAGACTTGCTCCAAGTTTATTCCGTGGTCTATCAGCGCTAAAAGAATATATTGACTTCTGCGGGGGCGCATGCCACGAGGACACTGCGAGCGAGAATCGAGAGGTCAATATATTCTTTTAGCGCTGATAGACCACGGAATAGACTTGGAGCAAGTCTACGTTTTCGCGGTCATTAACAATAATGTTCTGAAAATCATAATAAATGCTAAACTATCCTGGATGTCCTGAATTACTTCAAAGATCCTTAATGGGATCTGACTAAAAGACTTTACTCAAATGCATCTAAACTACGGTTTGCTCGACCTTCTTATACGAGCACCAATTTATAGAGACCATTTTACTCTAGGTAGATAAATCTATTCAAAAAGTACTGGCCTCAGTTGAGACTAAGGGATCGTCTCAATAAAAGCGAACTTTTTCGGTGGCAATTCTTCCACCCGATAATCCAAAGCGGCGACGATATTATCANCTAGAATTTACAGTAGGAATAGCTGGTGGTAGGGACAAATTGTACCGCATAGATGCGAGCATAATAGCCTGAGTCACAGACCATAACGAAGGAGGGTTACAGAACATGACAGCTACTCTTTCACCACAGGTACATTGCTATGTAGATGATCAAATTTGAGGGATTGCAAGCACATTTCACACAAATTATTTGAAAGCTGGGACAACAGAAGTGAGTTTAACAGACAAATCAATACCTTCCCCAGTTATGGTCTGTAACACAGGCTACGAATATAAATAACGGGATGCACTTAGCATTTAAGATTGAAAATATTTAATAAAATTGACATTTTTTATGTAACTTGTCTCTCATAAAAGGACATGATCTTGCATAATAGGTCATGACATTCTTCAACAGCTAATTTTTTATCGCTGTGGACGACAGTGAACTTATGTCTACACCTTCATGGAGTTTATTAAATCCTTTAATATTCACTTTTTTTACGATTCTATAGAGCTAAAATATTAAATTTTCCGTATGCACTTTTTGATTCCTACAGGTATATCAAAGTAGATGTGGTTGGCATTTTCCCTAAAAACTCTCCTATTACTTTACTAATGACGTAATCATAGTGCTCACTGTCCAAGTTGCTGCCTCCTTGGAAACAGTAAAAATATTTTGAAAGTTTGAGGCAGTAGCTTTAGAAAATGAGGTTACAGTTGCAGTTACACTCTAACTAAAGTCTGTCTTACATTAGATGTCAGGCCAAAATGTCCGCGAATAAAAACAATTGAAATGTTTTGCAAGAAACCTCTGAGTTATCGCAAATCTCACATGACATCTAATATGAGACAGACTTTAGGTTCCACCTGATACTTCTACGATATCCACGCAATCTTTGCAATCACAGGGAAACCAGGGATTAAATATCCCACTGGAAAGATGCTGGTTTATAACACATTAACTTCCTACCATATCAATGACGACATTATTCTTGCCAAACATCAACGAAGAATGCGCATTTTGATGCAGAGAATCGACATGCTCCCTCGCAAGCTGCGGAGCACTTGAAATTGGCTCACTGATTTGACTGAAGAATAGCTGTGGTTTGCTTAATTGTGGAGAAGATGATGACGATGATGTCCCTCCGTATATGCGATGACGTAATACCAGTTCGTCTGCCGGGGGATCGGTCCATGATGCTTCTGGGGTTTTCATCTTTGAATAGTCTAACGAACAGGGACCATCTGCAAAAGAAAATCGTTTTAGAAGAATGAATACTGTGTTCAACCAACAAAGGTAGATTTGCATTGATTGACACGCCAGAACAAAGCGATTAGCGGTTACAAAAAATGGGATGTCAACGGCCGATTCGTCAAGCCTGCAACTGTAAATAACGCTAGCAGCAAAGGATACCCCCAAAACCTGGATTATAACTTGTCGTGTTTGCGACAAGGGGTTGTTATGAGACGACACAATTACCAGGTGAATCAGAAAAATGTTTTGACGTTTAAGATCCTGTAACTACAAACTAATGATATTTGCGGAGCTAACTTGTTTACTAAGATACACAATTTTAGCTTTTCAAAATCGGTAATATCATTCTCAAGCTAAAAGCGATTTTATAAAAATATTCTATCTTTAAATCCTTCAAAACAGGCCTAAAATCCTTGATCAAATTTGCTAACATTTTAGCTCCACAACTATCAAATTCAAACTCAATTTGTCTTGTATATTTTGCTGCTCAAACATCTTACCATGGGTAAGAAATGCGATGCCGCCATTTTGAAAATAATGAAGATATCAAAATATTTCCACGGCAGATTTACGGGAAAGTACCCCAAGTTCCTTTCAAGGTATTTAATTCAAAGAAAAATGCAAAAGGATTTTACACCCACCTTTTTAAAGATTTGAGCCCTATGCTCACCTATGCATGATTTGCTGGTTATTGTACAGACTGTTTCAAGTATAATGCTCATTCTACACAATATTAGTCTTAAAATTCGAAGTACCTAAAACACGAAACTGATTTTATTGTATATAGATAGCTAGATTTAATAAAATGATCCATATTAAATAAGACAAACAAAAACTGAGTCATGTGTATGAAAGATGTTTCCGCAAAAATGAAAAATATTAAACTTTAGTATTATCTGTGCAACATTGACTTGAATAGGCATGAAATTAAAAACGAAGTCTACTAAGATGATATCCTGTATTTCTGTTGTACTACTGCCGACCACTATATTTGGCAAGGGCATGGATCAGAAAGNGATTCTTAAGGTGTAGGTACATTGCTTTGGCATCAAAGTCTTGGGGAGATTGCAATGAGTTTTTTACCGTGAAATTTCCTATCATTTTCAAATTGTACCGGTATCGTGTGAACGCTAGCTAAGATTTTGCTACCGTCACATTTTTCACAGTTTTCAAAATGTGCCGGCATCGTGTGAACGTCGTAGTCTAAGTTTGTCATCCATCCTTCTACTTTAACAACTGGCATTATAAATATTGACACTTATGCATGATTTGCTGGTTATTGTACAGACTGTTCCAAGTATAATGCTCATTCTACACAATATCAGTCTTAAAATTTGAAGTACCTGAAAACAACGAAACTGATATAGAAAGCTAGATTTAATAAAATAATCGATATTAAATAAGACAAACAAAAACTGAGTCATGTGTATGAAAGATGTTTCTGCAAAAATGAAAAATATTAAACTTTAGTATTATCTGTGCAACATTGACTTGAATAGGCATGAAATTAAAAATGAAGTCTACTAAGATGATATCCTGTATTTCTGTTGTACTACTGTCCATCACTATATTTGGCATCCGTCCACCCTACACTTTGATCCAGTACATACCTACATCAAAGAACGTGTTATCCGTTGTAAACAACTCAATTTCACAAGTTCACGTGGCCTTCCAACGACACAAATATCAATTCTTGGCAAGCTCCTTTTCTGGCTAAACCTTCTTGTCAAATTTCTGTGGTATCGAAACAATTTTTTTAAGTAAATCCCCTTCTTACAGTACATTCCTGTATCAGTTACTTATGTTGAAATATCTCGATTTGAAGTTACCAACAGTGGCAAACTCAGAACATTGTCTTCAGTTATAAGGTTGGGTGATTCTATTCACAATGAAAAGCTAACACTCTTTGTGGCTTTTCACAATTGAAGTGCTGGAGTTTCTTTGGTTTACACGAGCGTCGATCACAATTTTGTGATATTTTCTTCCTGATGTGATATTAGACTGATTACATGTCGTAGTTTCGCTCCTCCGCCGAATTGATATACGGTCTCGGTTTGGCTGGCGTTAGTCTCGTTTTGGTGAGCGATAACTGGGGCTCACTCACTGTAATCAGTCTAATGTGATATCTCAGGAAAACTCAATAAAAAATGAATTTTCACCTCTCTCCAAAATCACAAAAAAATTACAAGAAAAATCACAGAAATTTGATTATGTTACCGATCTGTAAATGTTGTTTGTGTGTCTTTGTGTCAAGACCAAAATAAATGGTCTTTATCTTATTCTTTTAGAAGAAAATAAAATCAAGATAGGAAAAATATTTTGAGCAATAATTAGGCCCAACTTTAAAAATCAATTACTTGGCCATCTCATGATCAATTTCAAAAAATTATTCCTTTTCACAAGCATTCAGGGTGTGCTTGATAAAGAGGGTATGAAATGAATTCGGTTCAAAAACTTCGCATTCTGGCATTTATTCCACATCTGCTTGGCATAGGCGTCAAATCTTTAAAATGATTGCACGAATGGTTAATGCATCTTTTGTTTCATTTAATGGCTTGAAAGAACTTCAGGCACTTTGCTATAATTCAATTAGCAGTTTTTTTATATCTTGATTATTTTCGGCGTTTTTTCTTCTTCTTCTTATTGAAAGAATTAATGACTAGTCTTGCAAAAGTAAAAATCATCGTAAATCCTAAATCCACAGAGTAAAAACGGTACAATCTTCAAGAAAACCATTTGTTTATGAAGGTCTACAATATGGAGGTAAGCCGAAATCTGTAGCTTTTCTGGTTTACGATTTGGGAATTTGATGACGTCACAGCCTCAAGACTGGTTGAAACAAAAAAACGTAGTAATTCCGAAAATAATCAAGATATCAAAAATTGCCAATAAACAATAATAGCAATTAAAAAAGTACCTGAAGTTCCTTTCAAGCCATTAAATCAAACGGAAGATGCATTGACCTAGACTGATGATATGAGTCAAAATTTTGCTCCATTGAATTGAATTGTTATTTATTGTTACAGTAATATTCCGCTAAAAGTTGTTTGAAGCGGAATGGGTATTGTGGGAGTATGGTTAGGGGGAATGGAGCGAAAACAAGGACTCATGTGATAAGTCTAGCATTGACCGAACTTGTGCAATCTTTCTTAAAGATTTGACGCCTGTGTTGATCTTCTTTTGCTCTGAATCACTGTCAAATCAATCCTCTGAAAATTTTGCGATTAAATACTAGCTTTGATCAAGATTATGATGACTTTGATGGCACAAGGAATAACAAATTCATCATCAATCTTGGTGAACAATATGACAAAAGGATGATTCAGCTTTATTTGATATCTTATATCAAGATTGCACTGAAACGAGGAAACAGCTGACAAATTTCTGCAGGTCGTAGAAGCATATCTTTATTCCGAAGAGTACCTAGAGCTTTGTGTTGCTTCAAAGGACACACAAATCTTTATCCTCTCCCGTAGACCTGTTAGATATACGACAAATGTGTCCCTTGTTTCCTTCACTTTTCGATGTAAACTGACTTCTCGCCCTAACTGATATACCAATAAAATTACACTCATAATATGCTTCAATGGAGCGACAACAACAACAACATCTAAGGGAAGGCCGTGCAGTACGGAAACAACAACTGGACTAACTGGACCCACTAGGGAAAAATTTGACTCGATTTAGGCCTGCAACTAAGCGTTCTTTATTGCACCAATCATTCAACTTCTGATACGATTGATTTGATCTGTGATTTCTCCAGCCTGTACAGTTAGCGACAACGTTTTCTAGCAAATCTTCTCATGTCAACCTGCAAGTCGGATCATATGGGTTCTTTGTTTTTTCCCTACGCCCTATCATTGGAACTGCAAAATAGCCAAACTGGGACACTGCGAAAAACCTGAATTGATTTAGGCCTGCAGCAAAGCGTCTCTGTTTCGCCAATCAGAATGTAAGCATTATGGCGATTAAATTTCTGATTCGATGTGAATTCTCCTTAGGCTGTACAAAGCAGTTAATCAGGTCTTTAATGCATGCAATCGTCAGATGTTAAGTTTATTTTGCGATTTTACACTAACTAGTATTATCTTCTAGACCTTAAGATTTAACTGGACCTTAAAAGCCTTGCAAAAACTAGTCGTCTTCCAAAATCATATGATGAGATACATGACAAACAAAAGACTGTCTGATCACACGCGAATTGAAGACTTTCTTCGTACAACAAAGCTCATTCCTATCACATCTACAATTAAATCCAAAGTCTTGAAGCCCTACGGTCACACCAAACGCTCTACTCTAGGCGTAACGTAAGCAAAATCGCCTAGAAGGAATGATAGAAGGAAGAAGAAGCAGAGGAAAGCAACCAAAACGTTGGCGAGACAACATCTGCCATTGGACTGGACGAAACCTGATGTCGCTGAACACAGCTGTCAAAGACTGACATTTATGGAGACAGATATCACATGTTGATGCGCAATCTGCCGAAGGCGGAGGAGGCGAATGGTGATCATGAGTATTATCTTCAAGCCCGGGGGGTAACTTCAATAGGGAGATGACGGGGTTGTGCCATTTTGACATGTGAAGTCACACCCTAAAATTTATTGATTTTCTAAAAACCATACCCCAAAATTTACAGGATATGCAAAATGCACACCCCAAAATTTACAGGATATGCAAAATTCATACCCTAAAATTTAATATTATGGGTCAAAAATCCAAAAAGTTTACCCAAAAGAATTCTTTTTGAGCATGATACCCTAAAATTTATGATCATACCAAAAATGATACCCCAAAATTTATGGTTTCTTATGATCTTACCAAAAATGACACCCTAAAATTTATTTTCTGCCTGANTCACAATATTACAATTTCAAAATCATAAGGGTTCAGTACTAAAAGATTTCAATTGCTGATTACCAGAAAACGAAAAGCAGTAAGGATATCAGTCCACTTTTTATGTATTCTATGGTCAAATTGCATTTGCTTTGTAGACAAAATTTATTAAAAAATGATGACGTCATCACACACAAATTCAAAGAATGTGCGCATGCGCATTGCATAAATACGGTGATTTACTCATCCAAATTTCAAAATAAGTAGTCAGTTCGATAGAGCATCTAAAATAAGTCATATTCCTAGCTTCACATTGATTTCCCATGTTTCCTGTAGATTTTATTGGGGTTTATTCAAAATTTGTGGCCAACTTCTTTTGAAAATGAATTTTTTTTACCCCCTGGAATGAATTTCATTTTTCTAAAAAATATATTTTTCCGTGTAAGAAAGATAAAAAGTAAAAGTCAGAAAGTTACAGAGTGGTAAGTGCAGTTAGTACGGATATACAGCAGAAAAGCTGCTAGGGGGGCCGATTTTGCCCCCCCCCTAGGCTTGATAGGGTTAACTTCAGTCACCTGATGAAAACTGTATAAGCCGCTCGGCCACTCACCCTAAAGACAGATATCACATGTTGATGCGCAATCTGCCGAAGGAATGATTATGATGAGTACTATCTTCAAGTGATGGGAAGACATTTTTTCGCGTATTCTTATCACAGTTAACTTCTATATTCACAAAGAAGGAAGCTATAGCAAACTAGTTTCTTCCGATGCCCCATTTACATTTCGAAATTTTAGCACAGTACGGATAAAATTGGTACCCGTACCAAAATACAGTAAATCCCCGCATATAAGAAACTACTTTTTTCAGGGCCAGGCTGAATTAGGTTCTTATTCGAAAGGTACTTAGATTAACTTCAGGGTATAAACGTTCATATTCAAAGGGTCCCTTATAAAAACCTTTTAGGAGTCATCAACAAGAAATTTTCAACCCTATTATTTGCATTTGGCAATGCTATTAATAACCTAATAACCAATTCTAGACTTACAATCTTGACAGAAATGTTTGCCATTACTAAAAAGGAGGGGAGGAGGTTCAGACTTTAACGACTAACAGGGACAAACATCAATTTAATAAGGACCATAAAAAAGCCTTGTAATAAGAACATACTTTTTTTATCAAACTGAAACAGGTTCTTAATTACAAGGTGCATAATTAAGGAAAACAGCCTGCAGGTTCTTATTTTTGTAGGTTTTTATACGCGGCGATTTACTGTATATTGGTGCTGGAAACAATGGCAAAGTAGTTCGAGCACGGGTAAAATTAGTATGCGTACCACAAAAAAACGGCACGGCTCGCATAAACTCCTCGTGTAAACACTATGCAGAACAAATTTTTTAGCACACGTACCAAATTTTATCCGTGCCGTGCCAAAAAGATTCTGAACTGTAAACTGGGCTTGATTTTGCTCAAAAAGTCATCCTAGCGTGACCGCTTCTGTAGAAGTAGGCTCTACAACTTCAGCTGCCAATATTAAATACAGCTTTGACTGACTCTTGTTGTTGCATTTGTCTCGAGTAAACATTACTAAATCAAATCCAACACACATGCAACTACAATGCGATCGTTGTTCAACTAGTTTCTTGATGAAAATAAATAAAATGAAATGAAATCGACCTGATCGTTATTTACATTGCACCCTAGATGATCTATGCAATTAAAATGGACTTGGTTGGTCGTGCTTCAGTTACACTTGAAAAGTAAATTTAAAAGATAACCTGCTATAGAAGACGACGGATTTCTCATAATTGTCGTAAAGATTGACGAGTCAGATATAACTTTATGCAGGAACCACACAAATTTGATGTCTAGACTTACCTTACTTTAAAGGCACACTATCGTGGCGCTAATTGGGTAAATAAGAAAATCCAAAACAATAGAATAAGACAAGCTTCAGTAACTTTGATGTACATCGAAATCCATGAAGATGCCAACAATCCGACCTTCCTTATTCGCGAGAGAAAGTATGATCCAAAGGCATAAAGGCTTGGTAATTACAGCATAGCCTCCAATCTTTGGCATCTTTAAAAAAACATTGCACGGATGGTTAATGCATCTTCTGTTTGATTTAATGGCTTGAGAGGAACTTCAAGTACTTTGCTATAATCCTATATGTAGCATTTCTGATATCTTGATTATTTTCAGAATTACAGCGTCTTCTTTGCTTGGGCCAGTCTTAAGAATGTGACGTCATCAAATTGCTAAATCTTAAACTAGAAAAGCTACAGATTTCTGTTTACTGCCATATTATAGACCTTCATAAACTATGCTTTTCTTGAAGATTGTACCTTTTTTCATATTTTAATTTAGGATCTACGATTATTTTAATTTTTTTCAAAACTTTTCGTGACTTCTTTCAAAAAAAAAAACCGCTGTAATTCTGAAAATAATCAAGATATTAGAAATGTTACATGTAGGATTATAGCAACGTACCTGAAGTTCCTTTCCAACATTAAAATCAAACGAAAGATGCATTAACCATCCATGCAATGTTTTTTAAAGATTTGGAGGCTATGCTGGTAATTACTCAAACGCCAAATCTCTTGTTAGACATTTCATCCTAACATCTTGCCAATCAGACATACGACAGTGTGCCTTTAAACAAAATCCTGAGTAAGAATCTGTTAAATGGGCGGGATAATCAGGCTAGCTTGCCGTGACATTTCTGTCGCTTCTAGCCTTACTGAAATACTCCGTCTAGCCAGCTGAAAATCTTCTCAATTCAAGTAAACAGAAACGGACGGGATACTACGCTTGCCGGGATTAAATTCCAACATTCTGCATCAACAACTGAACAATATTTCGCTACGGTGATCGGCAAAATCTAACTAGCATGGCTAATTTGTCACGCCGGTGGCAGAATTTCTCGTGCAACCTGCAGAGATGGAAAACGTCTCGCTTTGTCGAGAGATTTTAGCTAGACGAAACATAACAGCCAATGTAAACAGATCCTATAATTTGCTTTCCGTGTAAACTCAAGGCAGCAGAAGTTGCTACACATAGCAAACCATCGCAAAGATAGATAAAACACTCACCTAGCAGCCAGACAAGCGAAGGCCCATCAACTTGATCAGCCAAGAAGGCGTCATTCTCATAGAACTCACTAAAACAAAGCACAAAACATAAATACAAGATGAACGAAGTTTTGTGTCATACGATGCTGCGATATTTCCTTCGCGTTACCATAACAATTGATGAGCATACAATAAAAGTTGCCGGAAATTCAGCACATGCTCGCAGCAGCTGTGTGCGGGAATGAAAATACGAGAATTGTTTACTTCTGACAATTAAGATGTAATAAAGAAAGTAAGGTGCTTGTTTTCATTTCTAATGTTTCCATTAATGAGACAACCTGCTTTATTCCATAAAAGTTACATGGTTTTAAGACCAGTTATCGTTCGTTTTAGTTTCAGATGACCTGAATTTATTTCAACATACTATTTTGGGAATGACCTGGAAGTAATTTTCTCCTTTTCTGCAACTATTCATCTAGAGGTCTGAAGGTACAGAATATTCCATTGCAGAAAGAACAGCGTGGACACATTCGTCCGAGTTTCTGTTCTGCGGCGAAATAAAGTTAAAGTTAAATTGTTGTTACTGCCTCACAGGCAAGTAGCCGACCAAAATTGATTCGCTGTGATCTTGACATCTTTGGGGTCTTCCACACATGCCTATTTTCATCCATTTATTATACCAATAAAATTGCAACGTTACCAGACAGCAGTTTAGGTAAGACGGCCTGACTCAACATGCATTTCCAGTTTTGCACGAATCCATGGAAGATCAGTTAATTAGGACCATTCTCTCGATATTCTTAGGACAACATATTCTTTTTTTTAATTTAGCTAATAGAACTCATCATTGTAACTTTTTATCATAATTACCATAGCCATTGTAACATTACCATTACTATGCTATAAATTTATCATACACACCTATCTACTTTCTTCTGACTTACCCGGTTGGACGTCAAGTTAAAGGGTCTCTTTCAACTAGCATGCTTTGCATGTGTCATCTCTTTGTTATCGCCACTTTCATGGCCCATAAAAATGGCAGCAACAAAGGCCAACCAAGAGATGGCACGTGCAAGGCATGATGGTCGAAACAGACCCTTTAAGCTGCTTACTCTTCATTTTGTCAAACGTTGAGTCAAAACATCAAAACAACATTAACCTAGTGGTTAGTGCGCTCGCCTACTTTGAAGAAGGTTCTGGGTTCAAGTCCTAGACTGGCCGCTTGAGGAAGTACCCTGCTCAGCTTCGGCAATGGGCCCCTTGCGGGCGCTTTGAGCAGACGATACAGTAAAAAAAACATCAGGTGCATTATCCTCCAACCACATATCATCGCTTCAACAAAACGACTTAGTAGCCATTCAATAAAGCATGGGACTCAAAACTTTCAGTCAGTTAGGCCATGTACTATCACTTGCGACATGCACTATCGCATGTCAACACATAACTCTAACCCCAACCTGTTCGTGCTTTGAAAAGAGCTAAAATTTCTGATCATCAGTTATCCATGATGCAAATCTCTGTTTGGCAATCACCAGGTGGTGTATTAAGTCGTGTTGACATTTTAGATTTATGGGCGATCACAGCATTGGCTTATTTACATAAAATTAAATGAGGAAATGTGACTTAAAAGGTCTTGATTCTATGTGATTTCTGCTAAACGTATAATCGATGTGTCTTTATAAACCTCATTAATGACTTTCTGGAAATGCGCATATCGGCGTAATATTGAAGCTCACAACAAGGGCATAGGAATCAAATCTTTGGAAAACACTGCATGACTGGTTAACGCACCTTTCGTTTGATTTAATGGCTTGAAAGGAACTTCAGGTACTTTGCTATTAGTGTTCATTGGCAATCTTTGATATCTTGATTTTTTTCAGAATAACAGCGTCTTCTGTGTTTCAAACAGTTTTCCGGTCGTGACGTCATCAAATTGCTAAATCGTGGACCAGAAAAGATACGGATTTGTGCTTACCACCACATCATAGACCTTCATAAACTATGGTTTTCTTGAAGATTGTACCGTTTTTCTTTTATCAATTTAGGATTTACAAGGATTTTATTTTTACGCAATAGTTTTGAAAATAATCAAGATATCAAAGATTGCCAATGAACACTTATAACGAAGTACCTGAAGTTCCTTTCAAGCCATTAAATGAAACGAAAGATGCATCAGCCACTCGTGCAATGTTTTTTAAAGATTTGATTCCTATGCTCACAACAAGGGCAGATTTTGTAACAATAGCATCAGTTGCTTTTGAACAACACTCAAGCCAGAAAAATTTCCAAAATTGTTTTGTCCCAAAATATTCTACCCCAATAGTTGCGTCCTAAAGTTTGGCTTGAATACAAACAGTTTTATATCTTTAATAGGGTCAAATGCACTTTGGCGGACACAGCTTCCAAGGAAAAACAGAGGTTGAATTGAATTATATTGTAAGAACTGATTGCTGATTGGCGTTCTAAACAATAGCGATAGAAAGTCTATCATCTGATTGGATAATGCAAATTCGAACGTGATTCGACTGATTCGCAATTACGGGAGAACGTCAAAATGACCTAAACATGGCCTAAACCTGCAGCAGGAACCGGTGATAGATAAATTCTTTTGGTTGACAATTTTTGATGGCTGCCGCCCCCAAACCCCCGCTGGTTCAGTAAGTACACTTCAATCGAAGTATGGCTGCATTTTCCATCCAAACATCGGTGCAAAATTCAAACACAGGGAAATGTTAAAAGTGTGTCCGCTAAAAGGCAAACTATCCCTTTAATATACAAAATACCTGGCGAACACGTCTATTCGTAATAAAACACTACTTACTCCTTGTGCTCAATGAGAGTTCCAATGATTTTCGCAAGAACTCGCTCTAGCAATGCCAGCCTTATCCACATATATTTTCCATAATGACCTGATACGTTGTATCCATTTACTTTTGTCACGTTCTTTTGGTTATCTGCAACAAAACCAATTTTAAAGCACATTTAAAAGGATCTCGCCAACTTAGCAGGGATGGCTCAGTGGAAGCGCGCTTCACTACCAATCTGAAATTTGATGGTTCGAGTCCCCGCCCTGTTAGACTTGCCCCAAGGCTATTTCATGAAGTCCGTCTGACCGATCCCTTTCCCATAGTTCCCGGATCCGCTATTCCAACATTCCGTTAATTTTGGAATGGCGGATCCGGGAACTATCCGGTCAGACGGACTTCATGAAATAGACTTGGGGCAAGTCTACCGCCCTTTCAAACCTGCTACGTAGAGTGAGAAGAGTCACCAACTTTCTGTAAGTCCAGGCTAAAGGAATCATGAGGTGTGGTCATATTGAGAAGAAGGACAAGGACACTGCTTCAATAAGCTTAGCTTCTCGGTGTTCCTAAAAAACTACCTTCAGATGCTAGGTTGAAATAAAGTTCTCTTTTGCTTTGTTATCATACAGTAGAACCAATTGAAAAGCTGTACCCCTCTCTTTCCCATTTTCGTCATGTGCTTGTCAATTTTGTGTTGTCTTTGTTTTTCGTTTCTCGTTTGACTGCAGAGGAGATGTGCATGTACACACCCTTTGTGGTATCGTCTGGTCTTGTTTTTTTGTCGTAAATTTGTGGCTATTCTTAATTATAGTGTAATATATTCTTTTTTGTGAGGTTTTTATTAGATTGTAATTGTCGACTGCTCTAGAGATGAGGCAGGGAAATTTTACAAGGTATTCCTTGCGTTCTCTCAACCCTAATCCCGATACCGCCAATAACGAATCCCTGATTCATTAATTTCTCTTTCATTGCGAGATGCATTTGGGAGCATGGTAAAAGTTTCCAGCTGTGTCATCTTTAGTGCAGTCGTATATTGTATTCACTGTAAAGTAGTTTTCTTTTAGCGTAAAGTAGGGTACAATGTTTGTAATGTAATTGAATTGGTTTATTAAAAAAATAAAGAAACAAAATCTTGACAACTTCTACCATGCGTTGCGGACACATCAAGGTGGTTGCTTGTTGCTTCACCAGAGACTATGGTTTCTTCTATGATCTATTTTTGAAATTGATATTCTCGAAAAGGTCTCAACCGACAAGATCTTGGCAAACGTTCTGTGGGTTGACATCGAAGATTAAGTTGAGGCCTCTAGATTACGACCATCTAAAAACATTTTCAACATCAAATGATATTTTAAGTCTGGCTAGGTTCAACGACGTTTATATTTCAGAACAATGACAAGATGACAAACCATCACCTTGGACTTACGACAAGAGCTCCTTGCTTTGCTGTGCAATTACAACAACAACCACCCACTACCGCTCAACAACGACTCATGCACAAACCGTGCAAAGACAATGACAACAAATTTTGTGCCCTACACATTCATTTGAAGCATTCCTAGTTCTAAAATAAAAATCCTGCAAAATCTTGTCGGTTGAGACCTTTTCGAGAATATCAATTTCAAAAATAGATCATAGAAGAAACCATAGTCTCTGGTGAAGCAACAAGCAACCACCTTGATGTGTCCGCAACGCATGGTAGAAGTTGTCAAGATTTTGTTTCTTTATTTTTTTAATAAACCAATTCAATTACATTACAAACATTGTACCCTACTTTACGCTAAAAGAAAACTACTTTACAGTGAATACAATATACGACTGCACTAAAGATGACACAGCTGGAAACGTTTACCATGCTCCCAAATGCATCTCGCAATGAAAGAGAAATTAATGAATCAGGGATTCGTTATTGGCGGTATCGGGATTAGGGTTGAGAGAACGCAAGGAATACCTTGTAAAATTTCCCTGCCTCATCTCTAGAGCAGTCGACAATTACAATCTAATAAAAACCTCCCAAAAAAGAATATATTACACCATAATTAAGAATAGCAACAAATTTACGACAAAAAACAAGACCAGACGATACCACAAAGGGTGTGTACATGCACATCTCCTCTGCAGTCAAACGAGAAACGAAAAACAAAGACAACACAAAATTGACAAGCACATGACGAAAATGGGAAAGAGAGGGGTACAGCTTTTCAATTGGTTCTACTGTATGATAACAAAGCAAAAGAGAACTTTATTTCAACCTAACATCTGAAGGTAGTTTTTTAGGAACACTGAGAAGCTAAGCTTATTGAAGCAGTGTCCTTGTCCTTCTTCTCAATATGACCACACCTCATGATTCCTTTAGCCTGGACTTGCAGAAAGTTGGTGACTCTTCTCACTCTATGTAGCAGGTTTGACAGGGCGGTAGACTTGCCCCAAGTCTATTTCATGAAGTCCGTCTGACCGATCCCTTGTCCATAGTTCCCGGATCCGCCATTCCAACATTAATGGAATGTTGGAATAGCGGATCCGGGAACTATGGGAAAGGGATCGGTCAGACGGACTTCATGAAATAGACTTGGGGCAAGTCTAACAGGGCGCGGACTCGAACCACCAAATTTCAGATTGGTAGTGAAGCGCGCTTCTACTGAGCCATCCCTGCTAAGTTGGAGAGATCCTTTTAAATGTGCTTTAAAATTGGTTTTGTTGCAGATAACCAAAAGAACATGACAAAAGTAAATGGATACAACGTATCAGGTCATTATGGGAAATATATGTGGATAAGGCTGGCATTACTGGAGCGAGTTCTTGCGAAAATCATTGGAACTCTCATTGAGCACAAGGAGTAAGTAGTGTTCTATTACGAATAGACGTGTTCGCCAGGTATTTTGTATATTAAAGGGATAGTTTGCCTTTTAGCGGACACACTTTTAACATTTCCCTGTGTTTGAATTTTGCACCGATGTTTGGATGGAAAATGCAGCCATACTTCGATTGAAGTGTACTTACTGAACCAGCGGGGGTTTGGGGGCGGCAGCCATCAAAAATTGTCAACCAAAAGAATTTATCTATCACCGGTTCCTGCTGCAGGTTTAGGCCATGTTTAGGTCATTTTGACGTTCTCCCGTAATTGCGAATCAGTCGAATCACGTTCGAATTTGCATTATCCAATCAGATGATAGACTTTCTATCGCTATTGTTTAGAACGCCAATCAGCAATCAGTTCTTACAATATAATTCAAGTCAACCTCTGTTTTTCCTTGGAAGCTGTGTCCGCCAAAGTGCATTTGACCCTATTAAAGATATAAAACTGTTTGTATTCAAGCCAAACTTTAGGACGCAACTATTGGGGCAGAATATTTTGGGACAAAACAATTTTGGAAATTTTTCTGGCTTGAGTGTTGTTCAAAAGCAACTGATGCTATTGTTACAAAATCTGCCCTTGTTGTGAGCATAGGAATCAAATCTTTAAAAAACATTGCACGAGTGGCTGATGCATCTTTCGTTTCATTTAATGGCTTGAAAGGAACTTCAGGTACTTCGTTATAAGTGTTCATTGGCAATCTTTGATATCTTGATTATTTTCAAAACTATTGCGTAAAAATAAAATCCTTGTAAATCCTAAATTGATAAAAGAAAAACGGTACAATCTTCAAGAAAACCATAGTTTATGAAGGTCTATGATGTGGTGGTAAGCACAAATCCGTATCTTTTCTGGTCCACGATTTAGCAATTTGATGACGTCACGACCGGAAAACTGTTTGAAACACAGAAGACGCTGTTATTCTGAAAAAAATCAAGATATCAAAGATTGCCAATGAACACTAATAGCAAAGTACCTGAAGTTCCTTTCAAGCCATTAAATCAAACGAAAGGTGCGTTAACCAGTCATGCAGTGTTTTCCAAAGATTTGATTCCTATGCCCTTGTTGTGAGCTTCAATATTACGCCGATATGCGCATTTCCAGAAAGTCATTAATGAGGTTTATAAAGACACATCGATTATACGTTTAGCAGAAATCACATAGAATCAAGACCTTTTAAGTCACATTTCCTCATTTAATTTTATGTAAATAAGCCAATGCTGTGATCGCCCATAAATCTAAAATGTCAACACGACTTAATACACCACCTGGTGATTGCCAAACAGAGATTTGCATCATGGATAACTGATGATCAGAAATTTTAGCTCTTTTCAAAGCACGAACAGGTTGGGGTTAGAGTTATGTGTTGACATGCGATAGTGCATGTCGCAAGTGATAGTACATGGCCTAACTGACTGAAAGTTTTGAGTCCCATGCTTTATTGAATGGCTACTAAGTCGTTTTGTTGAAGCGATGATATGTGGTTGGAGGATAATGCACCTGATGTTTTTTTTACTGTATCGTCTGCTCAAAGCGCCCGCAAGGNCTTTTATTTTATTGTAACAACTTGAATTTTACAAATAAAACTGAATTGAATTGTAGTTGTACCTATATTTGTCGATTTCTGATGTAAATAAACATTTAATATATCTGTTTTCATTAAAGATTCGCTCGACAAATATATATTCCACAAGCAAACTCAAAGTCCACTACACTGAGCTGAAGAATAATAAATCGTACAGGTTCCTGACTGTGTGTTTGAATTGGAACCTGCCCTTTGCTTCCAAAGAGATTAAAAGAACTTGATGAAACAAAGCTGATCTTTTCAATAATGAATAGAAAGAGATATCAATAATTATTTTTTGATGAAAAGAAATTGAACTATTTATGCTTGCTTCCAAAAATAGAAGCACATTATACGTATACGCAAAAAGTTTGGACGAAAAATTTTCGAACGTTTTTTTCACGGGAATTTCGGATTTTTTAAAGAATTTTCGGAAGACTACATTCAATTCAATGCAATTCAAACTTGTTTATAAGAAATACTGAATACATCGTATAACTTGTACGACTCAGAAAAAGCAAAGCTTATCTAGTCTGAGCCGCGTTGAGAACAAAACATGCAAAATATAAACAAAATGTAAAATGAAGAATAGTAGTGGCTAACTGGCAAAAGTATAATGATTGCTCCTATATAGCTTTATAGGTTAATTTATTTTGTATTTGTATTTAACTATTGTTTATGCTTCTTTTTTACTGGTATTGAAGGCGGTTAAGATTTTTCTATTTTATCAGAAAATATTTGTGCGTTATTGATATGTTTTATGTTTTCTGGAAGGCTATTCCAGAGTCTTGCACCTCTGTTTTTAAGGCAATCTATTTATAGTTAACTTTATTAATCTATGATAAAAAGTTGTAAGCTTGTACAATGTGCTTTATTTTCAAAGGGTTCCTTGTCAGAAGGTTCGATCTATTAATGATCTACGAGGTTGACGAGGAAGATACCAAAATGAATTTAGCTGAAAAGATAACGTTTTTCACTACATTCCTTTCTATGCAAGATGTTTCAAGAGCAAGAATTACATTTTTAAACAGTAAAAATGCTATCCTATTATTTGCATGTATCCATGAATGAAAACTTACTTACTTACTTAGAAATGCAGCCACAAGAAAAAAATTACAAAAACTTAGATGCTATCAGCGAAAGTTCAGTTCATTAAAGACCAGTTTCACATTCTGCATAATGCATACCTTCAAACTGATTTAAGTACTTTGAAGCAGCCAGATCTACTAATTTCATTATATTCATTTTATCCTAAATCTTCCAGATAATAGGCCTTGGAAGGTGGTGATGAAATGAGGAGCTCTCTTGGGAAACATGGGAAAAAGAATGTTTCACACCAGGGTCTCAGTATAGCAACATATGGAAAATGCAAAAGGCAGTAGTTCTTCCATAGCAGGAAGAATTAGATAACAAGATGTTAAACTGTAAGACCTGCCAGCAAAACATAAAAAAAAACAGCTTGAAAAGAACTATATTTAGTTTTAACATAATCTGGAATGAAAACAATAAAAGCCATAATGAAAGAAATGCTAAATCATTTCAGACAAAATCCCACCACACAATTAAGTCTAGCATTCATATGTCAGATTTTGATGAGCCATCTTTTAATTTTCATCTTCCCACAAGCAGATGGTTTTATGATCAGAAATATCACCTGTAGCTTTTGAGTTACAATTTACATGCAATGATTCCCAGAAGAATATATCACAGTCTACAAGCTTGCAACCTCAGCAGATTCTTATTCTTGCACTGTCAACAAGGGTGTAGCTATTTGTCACTTTCCCTGTTTCCTAACTTCACTTGCACTCAAAAATGGAGAAAACCACATCCCCTGCACCCACCACAACGAACAAAACATACGAAAAAAGGAGTCCCAAAAAATTAGGAACTCCTCGTTCTCCTCGGACTTAACCCATGTACAGCCACATCAAAACATGTTTGCAGAAAGAAAATGTGTTGTTGCTCTACACCTCAAGCTGAATTCACACTTGAAGTGCAGGCCTTGGTCAAGCTCAAGTGCCTCCACACGCACCTTGACAATTCCAGGGGCTTGACGAAGTTAGTACCTAGGCTGATAACCTTTTAAATACAGTGAGTGTACAGTAAATTTGATTACAAAGATTCTGATTATATTTGGCCTGTTCTCGTCATTTCTGGATGTCTTTTTTTAATGTGTTAGTCAACAATAATTTCTCAATGTTCAGTGATTAACTTCTTTCCCATGTGCTCAATCCATGTGCTCAATCAAGCACCTGGAATTTTTAACGTGCTCTAATTGTCAAGTGCCTGTACTTTTCTTCCTCACAATGCCTGTTCAAGCGTCGTTCTTGACACATTCCGGATAACAATGAAGAGCAGTGACACATTGCCAATGCAACAAAGTTGGATTCACTAAACTTTATCAATAGCAACTTATATGTCTACCTCATTGCCATGAGGTAGATATAGTTTTTCGCTCCTCGTGGTATTGTTCTAGTAGTAGGGTATAGTATTTTGTAAGTAGTGTAATTAGTAATACGTATTGTAAGTTTTTAGTGGAATGTAAAAAAAAAGCAACTTGTGCAGGTAATGGCTTCATGTAAGAATCCTCTAAAGTCCTTAAATCATGAAACTCCAAAAGCTATAGTTTTGTGACAAATTGGTTGGTATATTGCCTTTTAATTAAGTCAATTGACCATGCGCATAATGCTGTTTTTGCTATGCAGAAATAAGATATTCATATCATACTTTTTATAATGCGCACACGCTAATGTCTGTGGTCACCGCGGTGATATCATTTGTCAGGCACCATGAGGTCCCCAAAAATTGTTGAAAAAAAGCAAACAGGCGCGCTTTTCTGCACTATGTCTGCACTGCATTGTCTCCGACTTTACCATGGATTTCAACTTTTTTTGCTCACCATCTGCGAGATTGTCACAGATTATGTAGATGCTGATGTGCAGCAATAATTTCAGATTGGCTAATTTTAAATTATGAATACTAATTAATTTGATTGGCTACTTTGAAATTAGCCAATAGAGAAAAGATAATTGACCTGTTCCAATAAACATCATTCTCATAACATGTTTCCTTCACAACAGACTGAACGGAAATATCATTAGATATGAATCCAGCTGCTCTAACATGTGGTTGCACTGCAAACAAACAACTTTTGTGTTTGCTAACAAACTAAGGATGAATTAAAACCTAATAAGTTGATTCTATAGGCCCTGCTAAATGACCATTTTTTATGTACGAAGTAAAACGAGTACATATAGGAGTGGTATTCTGTCCCCCCCCCCCTAACTCCGTCACTCAGTCAGGAACCAAGAACGCTTTTCTGTGAACAACCGACGAATGCAAAGAATGCAATCAGTTGCCAACTGCTGAATTATTGTCGATTTATGTGCAATTTCGACCAAAACAATTCAGCTGTTCACGTGATAAACGAAACTTCTAGAAGAAACGCCATGACGCAGTAAAAATTTACTTATTCAATCCAGGTTGCTGCCAACAGCTAAGAATGCCAAAAATGCAATCAGTTGCCAATTGTTGCTGCGCCTCTACTACGCCATCACAGAAGTTCTAATTTCTACGTAGATCGCCTAGAAAAAATTTTTTGGCACTGCGCCACGCAAAAAACTATTATGTGCAATTCGACCACAAATGATCTATTACGTCGTATTGCCTGGCCTCGTAAATGATGCTGCTAGGAATTTGAAGATGTTTATCTGCTTTTTGACTTCCAACACTGGGCTCCTGCTTAGAAACCAGAACACTGAAGGACAGTATTCTAGCAACAGCCACTGCAAGAAGTAATGACATAACGCTGCCAATGAAACCGGAAGGCCCCAATTAACAGTTTGATGGGGGTACGGTAATGGCTGGTTCGAAAATTTACACCCCAGTTAAAAATTGAAATACGAAATATGAAAAATACAAAATTTGCCGCAGCTTCGAAGAAGCTATTGCTCCCACCCAGAAATGTCAGAGCTCTTTTACGGGCATACATGAGAAGGTCGGCATTTGCTCTTTCCTGTTTGCAGTGGTCATGGCGAGGCGATAACTCCTTATTCTACCTTCTAATCCTTTTACCCCTGTGTCCTTAATACACGTCATCACTACACTTCCCTAAGCTGTTTTAGGCTGTCCTGTACCAGCGTACACGTCATCACTACACTTCCCTAAGCTGTTTTAGGCTGTCCTGTACCAGCGTTCTTCGTACATGGCTAATGGGCCCCTTTAATTTCACTTAAAACTTGCTTACAATGGCACTGTGAGACAAGTTTCAGCAAACATTGCACTGTGTAACATGCAGAAACTGAATGATAAGTTGTCAAATTTCCGTTGTGAGAGTTGTGAGACAGTGTCGCAAAAAGTACAAATGGTCTCAATTCAGGCAATGGCTTGCAATGAAAAAATCAAGAATTTCATTGTGTAGCACCCCTTGTGAAGCTTGTCTCACACACTCCACAGAACCGGCCAATTAGAGGTATGAATCTCTGCAAGGGACTACTACGAAAGAGCCAAGATATCAGCAAAATGAGATGAGTTTCAGCTGTTTTCATTCAGATTTTACTTTACCTGTTGCTATCAACCAAACTTTGATTCATTCGAATCCATCTAGTACTCTAGGTACTACGATTTTTCAAACGTGTATAGTTTTTTTTGGCGCACCCGGTACATAAAAATGTTTATAAGAAATTTGGATCAGCACTAGACTTAGGCATGATTCCTTGTAGTTGTTCAATATTTTTAATCTAATTTTTTATTTTCTCTCATATTTCTCTCAGTTTGAACGATAACCATCCAATTGAATGAGTGATACTGATGCTTATGTAATGAGTCTAGATCAGCACTAGAACGAAAAGTTTCTTAATTTTACATAAAGATTTAACCACCATTTAGTATTAAAAGTTTCTTAATCTGTTTCTTATTTCTTGGGTGCAAGAATCATTATATTCTTGCTATAGATTTCTATATATAGGCCATTCTTATCAGTTCTTATCTTGGCATCATAAAACAACATTTGGCAAGAAACAGCATCTTAAAGTAACTGAACGGAGATATAGCAGCGACCTAGTCTAAACATAGCACAAAAGAACGACACGCACCACTTATGTTCCTATTGTTTTCATCGATCGAAAGCATCAAATACAATAGGTTATATTTAGATTGACCCAGTCCCCCTTGCTAAGCTGCTTTTAACTCCGTTGATTTACTTTAATCACTGCAATTCTTTGTTTTGATAGCAATAAAATGCTCTATTAAGTTTCTCAAATTGCCTTGCCACAAAAATGAACACTAGTTATGCCGGAATTACGTATAAATAAAATAGCCTTTGTTTACGTTATCTTGCAGAAAAAGTTTTGTAAAAATTTGTAAAAAAAACTTGTCTGTAAACTTTTTCAAACGGAAACATTATAATTATATAAACATGAGCCTTCTATATAATAAACCTTTAATTACTGCTTGCAAGGAAATGTCATTACATTATAGGGCTCCTCGTATGGAATGGATGAAATCACTTTGCTTGTGCTCTGATGATCGGGCCTAAATTAATAATAAACAAATACATACGAAATTAATTGCCACTAAACAGAGCTTTTCCTTATGATTTCCAAATTGCAAATCCAAAATCAGATAGCTTAGTTTATTAACACCACCTGCACAAAGAGTATCATGTTTATCGCAAAGGAAAATAGGCCTAAAATCGTGCAAATTCCATACAAATTTCTCTCCAAAATATCTGCAAAAAAATCTCAGGATCCGATTGTAACGACAATAATTACCTCTCGTTTGACATTTTCAAGCAATTCCTCTTTCTCTTTTGCAATCTTTTCTTTCAGTGCTAGACTGCTATCAGTTCTGCGGATGAAATCCATTTATTAACGTTGCATATAAGCTCAAAAGACATCTGCTTGTCTCCAGCACCAGGTACGAAATGCGACAGCCATTTTTTCTCCGAAGCATCTGCCCACTTTGCACTGGTATGTATCGGTGTCATGTGTCTCCAGAAGGAAAAACGTCACTAATGGGTTGATGTGTCGGTTTCGAAAATGAAAGCTTTTTACAGTTTTTAAAGTTTCAAAGTTTCGAATTAGTCTCGGAATAAATTTCGCAATGAATGTTTTCAGAAATAAATTGATAGAA
>REGM01000208.1:545640-563994 GCA_004194415.1 Aurelia aurita | reverse complement strand
GACCCAATAAAAAGTGAAATTTTTGAGAAAGCAACAAAATTTCATTGCCCTAATTATCTCCAAAATCTATTTGGAGCTTGGTGTTAAGGGCCAAATCAATTTTTTGGGATATTGCGATATCTTGAAATGGCTTTGACTTCGTTGAAATTTGTGTTTTATCAAGCTGCCTGGTTTAAAGGATACTCTGAAAGTGCAAGATGTGATTACAGATTCCACTGTTCATCCAGAACGACTCTTTGAATTCGTTACATATATCCTTGATAATGCTCCTTCATTGGGTATGACTCGAATAATCACATGAAATCGCAACTATAATATTTGGGTCTAAATTTTAACTCTAGATAAATTTGCAATTATTTGGTTGCAAGCTACCTTAACTTGTAGCTTAACTTATAGTTCATATCTTGTTTGTTTTGTTCTCTCGTCGTCTCTTTGCATGTAGTTCTCGTATTGTTTTTTGTTTCATGTTATGACCATAGGGCAGTCATGCCGTTTTGCTTCCCATGGTATCGTCCCTGTAGTGTTGTATAGTTGTATAATAATTATAAAGTATAGTAGGATGTAACATGTATTGTAAATTTTTATATGAATATGAAAAAAAATCGTAACTTATACCGGGTGCGCCAAAAAAAACTATCCACGTTTGAAAAATCGTAGTACCTAGAGTACTAGATGGATTTGAATGAATTGTATTTTGGCTGATAGCTGAACGACTGAAGTATTTTTGTGATTTTTCTCGTGTTTTTATCAGCAGAGAAAACATAGATAAATTCAACGTTACGAAAATTCGTTTGTTGCGAANTGGATTTTAAATGAGAAGATAGGTAGGCTATTCCATACGTTTGGCCCCAGGTAAGATAGGCATTTTTGACCTGTGCTACTTTTGCGAAATGGAAGGTTTAATTTAAGCTTAGATCTTCGCGTAACTCGGCTCTGGTCGACTGGATGAAATATTTCGTCGGCGTAAGCTGGAGCCGTTCCTTTGAAAAATTTCAATATGTTTACACATATATGTTGATCTATTCTGTTCTTTGTGGGGAGCCAATTTATAGCTTTGAATTCTGTAGCCCCAACATGTGCCGTGTTTTTAAATTCAAATAGAAACGAATGCATTTGTTTTGAGTGGATTGTATTTTTTTGGACAGCCTCTTATTCAACATCGGGTACCATGAGGTGCATGCGTAATCAAAATGGGGTTGGATAAGAACATTTAAAAGCAACCTGCGAAGGAAGTTATCCAGGAAGTTTTGTTTTCTATACAGAAATTTCAGCTTGCCATTTATTTTTTCCAAGCATTTTAGTTGCCATTGATTCCCCAGAGAGATTTTCATCCAGAACACATCCAAGGTATGTGACCATTGAGTGCTGTTTAATCTTAATCTCACCCCTCCTGATTTCAAGCTTGTTCAGGTTTTTGCATTTATTTCATCCGAAAAGAATGGATTTGGTTTCGTCCTCTCCAAAATGAATCTAAACGAAAGATGGTCTCTATTTGCTCTATATCTTTGTCTCTAAATATTAAGCAGGAATCATCTGCGTACAGAAGCAGATCACAGTTAACTGCCCGTGAAGAGAAGAGAACGGGAAAACAAGAAAAGGTATTATTGGCCTTCAAGCTCTAACTTATCCAACAGCACCTCTGAACAGATGGGGGTTCCCGTCATCGACTTTGTTTCTTGGTTGATGAATCATAATCATTATCATTATGATAAAAATTGTCAATTTCCCTGTTGATTTTGATATTTTGTGAAAATTGTTTTTTCTAGAATTCATTTGAACGCACCATCACTATTTTCAAGTGCAAGTGGCTTTGAGAATTACAGAGGGTTCCTTAATTTATGTATTCTCATCATGGTGAGTGTGACAATGCAAGTTAACTTATTATAGGAAGTTCACAATGCATGAAATTAATCCCAAAGTTTAAGATTTTATGTTAAAGTTGCGCATGTTTTTCTATTGTTTTTTGTCATTTTCCTATTGTTTTGGCTGCCTAGCAACAAATCACGTGTCTAACTACTTATTAAAGCTATTTTTAGACTCCACCGTTAATGACGTGTGAGAAGTTTCAACGTTATAGCTTTATTAAATCGTTCCTGAAGGGTTGGGGAAGGGGGATACTTCATCGTGAAGCCCTATTGGAGGTGCCGCTCATATGGGTGGTTTATTTCACCTGAAATTCCCTACATATGGGTCTTTTATTTATCATAATTCTGATAATGTGTTGGCGTTTTTAGGATTTCTCACAAATGGGCCCCGTAATAAAACGACTGCAAATCTCTTTCCATTTTGCAAAGTCAAGAAATGACGATGTGTTTTGTAGTAAAAACAACACCCACAGAGTGTGGCCAGTCAAAACGGAATAGATTTAAATAGACCTTTCATGCCAAGCAAAGGATCAAAATCGACCAAATTCATACACATGGGATAGAAATTTCCTGATATTCATGCAAATGTGTTCGAAATTCTTGAAAATCCTGTCTTACAAATGGCCCTTTTTCAAAGTTCATGTGCAGAACTAATTGTTTTCACAACGAAGTACCTTCCCCTCCCCCGGGACATCAAAATTCAGACTGTTAACTACTTTGCTAAATATCAACGATAGCAAAACATTAACATGATTAGAGATCAAGGATAGCAAAACATTAACATGATTGGAGATTCAAGGTGCTTGATACCCAGGGGGTCTACTTAATAGATTGAACACCCAGAAATGAGCCTGCCGAAAGGGTCCAGATTTCTGTTCAGAATTCCTGGGCTGAAATATACTTTTTGCATTTGTGTTCCATGATAGTTTTGTAAGTAGCGCTAATTTGTTCCGGAACAGGTCAGAAGTGAATGTTCTGAAGAAACCAGCATAGGGCTCAAATCTTGAAAAAGGTGGGTGTGAAATTCTATTAAATTTTTCTTTGAATTAAATGGCTTGAAAGGAACTTAGGGTACTTTGCTGTAAATCTGTCGTGGAAAAGAAAAACGCAATAATTCTGAAAGTAATTAAGATATCAAAGATTGCCAATGCACACTTATAACGAAGTAGCTGGAGTTCCTTTCGAACGATTAAATCAAACTAAAGATGCATTAACCAATCGTGCAATGCTTTTTAAAGGTTTGACTCATATACTTCGAAAGCCAGTTATTGTTGACAGAGTAACCTGGCGGAGCATAGGGCTCAAATCTTGAAAAAGGTGGGTGTGAAATTCTATTACATTTTTCTTTGAATTAAATTGCTTGAAAGGAACTTAGGGTACTTTGCTGTAAATCTGTCGTGGAAATTTTTTGATATCTTGATTATTATCAAAAGGCGGCATTTATTATATTTAATGCTGTGACGTCATCAAATTTCTAAATCCTAAACTAGAAAAGCGACAGATTTCTGCTTGCCATCATATCTTAGACCTTCATAAACTATGGTTTACTTGAAGATTTTATCATTTTTCCTCTATTGATTTAGGATTTACGATGATTTTAATTTTTTCAAAATTTCCATGAATTCTTTCAACAAAAATATAAACGCCGCCATTTTGAAAATAATCAAGCTATCAAAAAATTTCCACGGGAGATTTACCATAAAGTACCCTAAGTTCCTTTCAAGCCATTCAATTCAAAGAAAAATGAAATAGAATTTTACACCCACCTTTTTTAAGATTTGGAAGATTTGAGCCCTTTGCTGAAGAAACCGATATTGTATTTCAAGCATTTTTTCCATCGCAGATACCTCCCCGTTATTTTACTCCAAGGTAGACCCTCTGGGGCTTAATATGACTACGGAGCTAGTGTCAAATTTATGACATTAGCTCAGTAGTAATGGTTACTGAAACAATTAGAGGGGGGGGGCAAAAACGCTCCATCTGTTTTAAAATTTCGTCCTGGTCGAAATAGGGTTAAGATCCAAAGAAGAACTGGAGAGCAGTTTATCCTACCGTCTTGTGCCATCTGCAGCTGAACAGCGAGAAAGCTATTTGATCATCTAGTATATTTAATATATAGCTAGCGACATACCCCATGCACACTGCAAATTATAGTTGGTTTTAAAGAAGTGTATGAATAAGTCAATTTTACTGCATGGGCTTTTGCACTTAGAATAAACCAGTTTTAGCTCTTGAACTTCAACATTAACCTTTCTAAAAAGATATGACGACAACTGGTTTTGGGTCGTTGGCAGGGCAAGGTCATCTTTTCATTTAGGTGTTTTAAAATCTGTTTACATAAAGCTAGAAAACATTGTTGTGCAGACAGAAAGAGTTCATTTTCTCACTCAGACTCTGTAATTATTTCTAATTAGTAATTCTCATTGGGCCAAAATACAATACCAATCTAGCCTGGATGTTTCCGATTTGCTTATTTCAAGCTAAAGCTGGGAATAAAATCCTCGTTTCATCTTTCGTATATTATCTGACGTTGGTCAGATGAATTTCAGGCGAAAAAGCTTTCAGTATGCTTCATGATGGTTTTGCGTTTCAAAGCAATCTTTAAATTCTGTACCACAAGAAGACTTTTCATTAACCTCGTTTGTTTTATCCAGCTTTATCCAGCCCTAGTTTAATTTAAACTTGTTTAGACAATATTAAAGGCAGTCTGTCCCCTACTGTTCTAAGTTTTTTTCATGGCCATGAAATTCATGCATCATTGAGTTTCTATGAATTGCTTTCTCTGGATAAAGCAAATAATCGCACACGTGTGGAATATTAAATAGAGATCTTCATCGATTTTATTTTCATTTATCAAGGGAACAGACTGCCTTTAATGGGGTATTAGATTCTCATTTTATTTATTTTCTTTCGTATAGATTCTGTCAAACTTCAGAGTTGCATTAGACAATGTTCTCAAGTAAGTGGGTCTTATATTGGAGAAAGAGATGTGTTAATTTTCATGCTATGTAGACAATGTAGGAAAGGGATACGGTGTTATTGAATTTTTGAGCAAATCTTTCTCTTGCATTATAATGTTCGCTTTGAACACAATCGCAGATTCCCAGGAATGTCGCAAATCTCCCACCCCCAATTGGACCAAAGGTGGGCAGAAATCAATCATGGTTTTTGAAGTTATTCTTCTCCCCCCTACAAATCATTTACCCCTTTTGCCTTTTTCTGGGTCTTAAGACTGTTTTTACTAGACAGTCTGATATCAAGTGATTTGCCAAAGAACATCTATGTCTTCAGCATTCTTTATTGCAGTGAGCTGTTTTTGCTTCCTTTATAACTTCTGAGTGTTCATCCTTTCTAATGTTAGACAACCTGAGACAATTCTTTAGTTTATTTCCCCTTGTAAGCCTCAGTAAATGATCTCATAAAACAGAAGAGCTCTTCATTTTTAACATGCATCAGTCTGCTTCCATATTTATTTTGCCAAATATCGTAGATGCTGTATTGTGATAAACCAACTGGTTTACAAAGCCAATCATGGAATCAATGTATCCCGTAACGTTTTATCTACAGAAGTGATCTATTTTAAACATTTGCATAGTTTTAAATTTATTTTGAAAACCACCATACTTTTAACTACAGACATTGATGTGCAGTACATAGTCTAACGAACATTGTTTGATTTGCTAGGTATGGTGTGCTTGTAGATCCTAAGATTCTTCTGGTATTTTTGGAAGATCCTTACAGCTGGCCAAGTGCAAGTCTAATCACTTGTAAGCACTTTTTCCGGAAGTTTATTGTTTGTACTGATGAATTCACAATAAAATGTTATGCTACTGTACGCTTTCTAATGATAAACTTCTTCATATATGCTGTTTTATTAATATACAGAGTATGTCAAAAAGGCCACCGGGCGAAAATTTTGAATTTCTCATCAATGAAAGGTCTGCTAAATAGACCAGAGGGGCAAGGGGGAGCATTGCCACCCGAGCTGGGACTTTTGCAGACCAACTTTTTCTGGACCAACTTTTGACGTAGATCACGAATTTTGATGTTGTTTGGCCGAATTGGGGGGCTTTTTCCAGATATTTGGGGGTCAATGGTGGTTTTTGTGGTTTTCAGGGCAAATCATTTTAAAACGATCCCTTGCTGACTAGTAGTTATTTCAATGCATCACATATACGGGAAAGACCTTACAAAGTGAATTAAAGAATAAAATTCCAAGGGGGAGGATTACTAAATTTTGGGGGGAAGTACGAAATACAAAAATTTGTAATTCAAGTATGAGATTACTTGCTGATCAGCTTACCAAAATCGCTTGTAACAGTCGTTAATATATACAATATTTACACATGTTTACTACCTGTACACTCGTGAACACTTCAGAACGAACTTTGTGAAGGCTTTCCAAATGTTTAGACATTACTCAAGTATAGACCAGAGGGTCAAGGGGGAGCATTGCCACCCGAGCTGGGACTTTTGCAGACCAACTTTTTCTGGACCAACTTTTGACGTAGATCACGAATTTCGATGTTGGTCGGCCGAATTGGGGGGCTTTTTCCAGATATTTGGGGGTCAATGGTGGTTTTTGTGGTTTTCAGGGCAAATCATTTTAAAACGATCCCTTGCTGACTAGTAGTTATTTCAATGCATCACATATACGGGAAAGACCTTACAAAGTGAATTAAAGAATAAAATTCCAAGGGGGAGGATTACTAAATTTTGGGGGGAAGTACGAAATACAAAAATTTGTAATTCAAGTAAGAGATTACTTGCTGATCAGCTTACCAAAATCGCTTGTAACAGTCGTTAATATATACAGTATTTACACATCGTCGTCTTCGTCAGAAAAGTCTGTTTCTTGCCCAACATCGATACCTCTTTCATCCATTCCATCATCTTCGATATCTACTAAGAGTTCCGCTATGTCTTCGGGATATGGAACAGTCACCCATTCCTCAGATAAATCATCTTTCCAGCCGTGCATCTCTGGGCCTTCTACATCCATTAGAGGTAGGGATGCCTGTCTCCAGATACGGGCGACATAATTTGCTCGTCTGATGTGAAGGAGCAAGCTACTTTCACACGGGGGCAGCAGAGAGAGATCAGTTATTCTCTCATCTCTAGAAAAGTTCCTCCAAAATATCTTTCTGCGTGTGCTATTGATAGAGATCAGGCTCTTTTCACCGTACAGTCTACATACAAACTTCTCCAGACTAGCAATCAGGTCTTCGTTGATATGGTTCTCGACACCTAACTCGCCGAATGTTGCCAAAAACTCTTGGCTTTCCTTTAGCAATTTCCAACAGGCTTTTTTACCTTTGCGAAAGAAACAGGACACATAGTCATTTCCGGTAAAAGCATGCAATCCAAGAAGGGCTTCTTTCTGCTGTGAAGAAAGTTCACACGACGATAAGTCAAGTATTCTTCTGTGCTTCCCTGTTCCATTATCAATGTATATCTTTAAGTTTGGTGATTGGCTTGCTAATAGAATAACAGGAATGTCGATGTCTCCTGAGGATGATCTTACGATACAAGTGGTTACACTACCATTGTTGTGCTCCAAAGCATGGTGGGCAAGGTACGAAATCTTTGTGTCAGCTTCTTCCTGATTTGTAGAGAGCTCCGGAACTTCTTCTATGCCTTGTACACTTAGCTTGATGCATGTACTCTTCCTTGCAAAAAAGATAACACGATTACCGAGATTTGCAGTTTTTTCTGTCCATACGTCTTCGATGAGCTCAAACAATCTTTCTTTATTATTTCCATTGCTAAGAAACTGCTTAAAATCTGGTGGGATTCGGATATCTGGATTTCTGATCACAAACTCTTCGCCTTGACCTCTAAGCTGTCTCTCAGCACCTTTTATTGACCGAACAGCATAGGTATCACATGCGACATACACCGTATTGCAATTGTGAGGGATTTCTTGAAACAATTTCTCAGCAAGTGCTCTGAAGGTATCGGGAACTTTCACGACGCATCGAATAGTGGCAATAAGATCTAATATATAGCAGGTTGGATTTTCAACGGAATCATCTTCGAAGATAGTGGAGCTAATTGCAGCATCAAACAATTTGCTTTTCGCGGTTTTTCTCCTCAGACCATCACTTGTTGCTAGCGAGAGTGGTACTGGAGCAAGCGAATAGGATAATGCCTTGTCAACATCAATTGAAGAATGTTCTTGGCATGCCTTAGCCATCAGAAGACCCAAAATGTCCCTTTGAACTGAAACATCTCTTGTTTTACCCTTCGCTTTAACCTTTGCCGTTTTCTTTGCGTTATTAAATCCCCGCCATGGTGCCCTTTTTATTGGATCAAAAAGCATAAGATCTTGACACGAATTTTCTTCGAGTCTCTTACCGAATTCTTGAAACATTTCTTGGCCTCTTCTTTCAACAGACAGCAATTCTTCTGCAATTTCTTCTGAAAGAGGTCTCCCAGAGGCAAGGTTGAAAAGTCGATCTCGATCAATGTTGCCAGCAAAAGGATTTATGAAGTCTTCTTTCATGACGCTGACAATTTTGCAGACTTTTTCCTCTGACTTCTTGATCTCTCTTTCACGCAAACATTTCCTCGGGTTTGCTGTCATATTGTCCAATTCAGCAAGTGATCGCAAATCATCAACCATCCTGGCTTGAAATGGCCGATTGAGTACCCACTTTTCATATGTACTTTCTTGTTGAGCAAAGTTTTTTACACCACCTGAAACAAAAAATATTGCTACAACCCTAATTGATAATTAAGAGACTCCTTTGGTCACAAAAAGCACATTAGAAACTAAAAAAGTCCTTCTTTTACTTTTCAGAAACAGGAGCATTATTATGTTTTTTAAATTNATCTTACCGAATTCTTGAAACATTTCTTGGCCTCTTCTTTCAACAGACAGCAATTCTTCTGCAATTTCTTCTGAAAGAGGTCTCCCAGAGGCAAGGTTGAAAAGTCGATCTCGATCAATGTTGCCAGCAAAAGGATTTATGAAGTCTTCTTTCATGACGCTGACAATTTTGCAGACTTTTTCCTCTGACTTCTTGATCTCTCTTTCACGCAAACATTTCCTCGGGTTTGCTGTCATATTGTCCAATTCAGCAAGTGATCGCAAATCATCAACCATCCTGGCTTGAAATGGCCGATTGAGTACCCACTTTTCATATGTACTTTCTTGTTGAGCAAAGTTTTTTACACCACCTGAAACAAAAAATATTGCTACAACCCTAATTGATAATTAAGAGACTCCTTTGGTCACAAAAAGCACATTAGAAACTAAAAAAGTCCTTCTTTTACTTTTCAGAAACAGGAGCATTATTATGTTTTTTAAATTGCCTTTCCTTGCCCTTGGTTTTCCCAGCTTTGAAGCGGTATCCCTGCAACACTTTTCTAAACACTTTTTTTGTGTTAAATGCACGAGGTAAGTAGCTACAAGACCTTGACAATCAGTAACTGCTAAAATGGATGAAGTTGTTAGTTAAATGGTTAAATGATTGTTTTCATCTGAAAGGAGTAAAACTTCACATTTCTTCAAATGAACTATAATGGATTCATACCTATCGTCTTAGAGCTTCGCATGAACGTCTGCTCTCCAGCACCATCAATTGACTGACCAATGTTTACAATGTTTCGGCAAACAGAAATTCCTTTGCCCTGCAGCTCTTCTTTTGCACCTGGATGGGTTGTTTCGAGATTTTCCAGAGCTTTGCAGTAAAATGATCCATATCGAGCGTAATTCTGCCTGTTTAGGGAGAAGCAACAAGGTACGGATTCTTTCCAGCACTGTAACCTCAGGTTCCAATCATTTGTGTTGATTGACAAGTGGAGCAAATGTTGTCTCTCGACAGCTCTCTGGTATGCAATCCAGAACTGTGGTGTTTTACCAAAATCTCCCTTGATGCAACGATCACGTAGGTTGTTGTAGGTGTGCTCGTAATCCAAGAATTTAGCTTCATTCAACACTGAATCCAAGTCGACCTCCGATGGATCCACTAGGGCGAAAGTTTGTAGCTCTGAGGAAACGTTTGTGATACAAGCTTCACAAAAAAGCCTGTCAATTGCCTCTGCAAACAATTCATGAACAGCCCAGCACCTGTTATAATGTTTGCCGGATAGCACACCCCTAATACCACCAGATGTACACAAGCCACTTTGGTATACAACTTCTTCAAAGCCACTACCTTCGATCATCTTCCCAATCACTGCAAAGAACGCCATCATTGCATGGAAATCCCCAAGATGAACGATCACATTCTTAAATTCCACTGGGTTATTCCACACAACATGATAAAACTTCATTGCTGCACCAGCATCAACTGTGATGTGCACGTATTTCAAATTTGAAGCTATTGCAAGTTCTTGAGATTGCTTGATACATTCGAGAACAGTGCTGTACTCTGTTATTGGCTGTCTAATCGGAGGAAGAAACGTAATTACAGTGTTTTTGGAATTTAGTTTTCCAAGGGTTAGAATCACCCATCCAACAAATCTTGAGATAGTTTGGGATGTTGCACTTGAAATTCGTCTCATCAGTTTCCAAAGCAGGAGGATCTTGTCCGCATAATCTACATTGAATTCCATGCTTTCTATCTCTGCAAACAAGCTTGGATTCTTGTGTGGAATAATTTTCCTCTTTTCTAACTGCATAGGCTCTACTGCTACTGACCTTCGATTCGACCGTTCAACTTCGACGTCTGTACTTTGTCTGATGCAATTCTCAGTCTCTTCTTGATAGGCGATGCCATGTGTCGTGTGTAAACTGCCTTCTGTATTTTCTTTTTTGCAGTCGAAGTTGTCCCACCAAAAAAACGTTGGAACCTTTGCTATCTCGTTTGATGGAATAATAGGAAGTGGATACCGAAGAGATCTTAACTTCTGAACCACCTCAGCTTGTGCAGTCTCCAGCAACCGAACTGTGTCATATTTGATAGAATGGCCAAATTTACCAAGAACCTTGATCAAGGTTTTTTGGCCGGTTAAACTGTGCAGTCCAGCTCCCAAAACAACATGTTTCTGCGTAAGAAATTGTCCTTTAGACACTGCATGGACTAGGTCGCTTGAAAAAGAATCCACAAAGAGACGAACTTCATCCCCAGGAGCATGATGAGTGGAATGAATGACATTTGTCAAAAAATCTTTTACCATTGCAGGTGGCTTCCTCTTATCATTCGCAAGTGCTTCTGGAGTTGGAGGCCATGGCAATTCAGGTGCAGTCTTAATCATTTCCATGATCTCAGCCCTGATGATCGATGCTGCTTCTTTCAAAATAAAATTGCTGCTCCCTCTTACAAAACTAGCAAGTGTCGTTTGAGAGAGAGCGTCATTGCTAATTACAATCTGAGCTTCATGATATGAGACACTGACAAATACAATTCTTTCACCAAAGGTATTTAAGAGTCTCTGCTTTACCTTCGCTCTCAAGCGACTATCTTCTTTGTTGAAACCGTACATTTCAGTTAATACTTTAAGCGACACTGATTGATTACCATCGATTATATGCTCTTGGACAAACTTGCAAACCGACTCAAAGTCAATTTTTTCTTCAGAAACGTCCAAAGTGTCTTCTGCTATACTCTGCGATGCAGCTGGTACTTGTCTGCTACAAACCCTTGTATAATCTTTGTAACAATTAGGGTGCATTTTGAATTCCTTTGCAACAAGGTCATGCCCAGTGACTGCAAGGAGCATCTCGTCATCTTTAAGTATCTCTGCTGCTCGCTTTATCATACGACATGAAGAAAAAGTCTGCATCACCCTTAGATTTTCTTTCTTCCCTTTAAAGTGAAAATTAACTTTATATCTCTCTTATTCTATTTTAATTGGTCCAATTAAGCTCAAATCTTTGATTTACATATATTTTGATCTATATTTTTCATTTCTGTATGAAAAGTTAAGTTTGATGAACTTTTAACATGCTTTCATTTTTATGACGTCATTCGACATCATAATGATTATTATGCCCTAGCAACAACAACAACAGCGATAATTGAATTAAAATTCTAAATAATCATTGTTTATATGATGAATAACATTTCTGCCAAGTTAGGTGGTCATATCTGATATAACAACTGAAATAAAGAGGGGGGGCGGAATCCGTCCCCCCCCAGGCATTGAGTGTTTCAAAACGCCCAGGTCAGATAGAGTTAAATGATGCATGCTTGTATTGTAAGGCTTGTATGTATTTATCTTCATACAGGTCCACGAGTTAAGCGAGTTATTCTCAGTTCTGAACCTGGTAAAATTGGTAAAATAAAGTAGAGGTTTAAAATTGCTTAAAATCACCGAATCAGTATTGCTGAAAGATGATAACGTTTCTTGTGCATCTTGATCGTCTCTGTCCTTCCTCTCGAGGTGTATTTTCCCCTGGTTGGGCTGGTATACGATATTGTCCTTCTTCCGATTCTATCGAGGCAACATCAAATTCATTGGTTAGCCCACTTGAAATTGTTCTGTTACTCTTCCGTTTGGCTGAGATATTGTCTAGGAATTTATTTAATTCATTCAAATTCGCTAAGACTGTAAATGTCATTGTTTCCTATTTCTGCTATATCTAATTTAACTTTCATGATAACATCTTTCAGACCGTATTCTGCACAACTGCTATCTCTGTCGGCACCATACCTAAATCTACCATCCTCCCCTCTGATATATGTATTTGTGATCAGGGTAAGATTTGGGTAGGTGCTAGCATCTTCCACACTGACAGGTTGTTTGTATTCAATTGTTCCTCTGCAAGTGTTTTGCATCCTAATGATTCGTGCAAGCTCAAAGTTTGGCTTCTTTCCTTTGGTCCGAATACAGTCAAAAAGGTCCACTTCATCTGCGCTTCTTGTTAAGGTTACGGTAAACGTTTGTAGGACAAGATTGGGTTTTCTCTCCCCAAAAGCCAAACTGTTAGCGGAATCTAGTTAAACTATACATCATTCAATGCGTAAGAATGTAGGGATTCTAACCATATCAAACTAATTGGCAAAGATTGTAAAATGATTTTTTCCAGGCAACTTTATTGCTTACGAGAGCATATCTCCTTCAAAAGCTATTTGTACCCTTGCGCTTAACGTAACGAAATCTAACTTATTTCAACAGGAAGGGCACATCCTAAGCTACCAAAAGTTGTCTCAAATTCTTTAAGTTCCTCCTTCCCTTGAAATTATGCGCTGTCATAAATTTGCAAACAACTTCTCTGCCCTCCCACAGTTGTATTGGGCTATAAAAGGCGGACCAGAGGACATACTAAGATTCCGAGAGACCTTTTGCTTGCCTGAAGCCTGCTCTGGTAGTGTGCAAAATGTGGAACCATTCGATTGGTTCCTTGGGTACAAAATAGCTTTTTTATACCTGCACCTAGTGGATTTGTAAGTCCCGAAAAATGGCTTTTTACTGAAGCCACTTCAAATGTAAACATCAAGGTCAAATAATCCATAATGTTATCCGGGTCAAGCAATTACCGCTTAAAAAGCAATTTGTGAATTTAAACAAAGAAATTGATACATATAATGTGGTTCCATGTTTGTTTTCTAACACACGACCGGCTTAATAGGTCAAAAAGCTAGGATTAGGATTTAAACCACACAGAAAAACTTTGCGTGAGAAGTTACAGTATCCTTCTTTCGATTAAGAATGCTACTTTTTCAACATTTCTGTTACTTCCAAAGATGGTATCTTTGTGTTTCTTAAAAGTTGGGCTTCTGAGATTTGAAGAAATCTGAAAATTGGCTTTTTCGGCCTACAAACGTTTACCGTAACCTTAAGGAAGGATGTCCACAATCTGACCTTGCACCGCACCGGTAAATGAGCTTACTTGTTCAACAGGGAAAATGGAAATAAAAGATTTGTTGTACTTCAATAGAAATTTAAGTCAGGTAACCGAATGAAGCCATTTTATAAAGACTAAAACGTGCAAGACTCTGGAATAGTCTTCCAGAAAACATAAAACATATCAATAATGCAAAAATATTTTCTGCTAAAATAAAAAATCTTAACCTCCTTCAATACCAGTAATAATGTTTTCATTCTTCAAACATAAAAAGGAAGCATAAAAAATAATTACGAAAATACAAAATAAATTAAACTTTAACACTATTTAGGACCAATCATTTAAGCTTTTCACAGTTAGCTACTACTCTTCTTCATGTTACGTTTTGTATATATTTCCCATGTTTTGTTCTTAAAACGGCTCAGACTAGATAAGCTTTGCTTTTTCTGAGTCGTATAAGTTATACGTTGTATTTAGTATTTCTTATAAACAAAGTTTGAATTGAATTGAACGTAAAGACAACTTTGTTGATTCTTTATCCCGCCAGAAGAATTTTGCTCATCAAATTATTTTGTAGTTTATTGGATTCGTATATTTCTATTATTAAAATTTGTCTTGAATTAGACACTTTTACCTGAATTTGAGAGTGAGTTACGTATTTTTTTTTAGAAAAAGCCGTAAAAAATTTCAGATTATCTGCTGTTGAAAAATCAATCAATGAAAATGACACATTCCAACTGAATTGTTCGGCTGCTGCAAATATTTTTAACGAAATCAAGTGGAGGAAAGAAGGAAAAGATTTCGTAGAGAAGCTTCCACGAATCAAGATCACAAATATTGATGCAGAGAATTCTTTACGAGTCAGTGTGATTACTTTTCAAAGAGTTGAAATGAAAGATGCTGGGATGTATACATGTATTGGTTTAGAGCGAAGAGGAGGCATGGAAAAAGCCACACACAACCTTACAGTTTTTGGTAAATGTCTGTTTAACAATATCAGATTTAATTTTAATTCTGAAAGACCGACTTGTGAAGTTTTGTGTTGTAATGCTATATTTTATAAAGAGGGAAACGAACTCTTTCTGCTTACGCAGCACGGGTATTGGGGGTATTTTTGAAATGGTCATCACAGATGCAACACAATCCAATCCATGGACTTGGTATAAGTCACTCTTTGTCTTTTCAGCCCGAGATTTGAGAGATGCAATGCCCGGAAGCAAGTCTCTTTTTGCATTTTCAGCACGAGATGTGAGAGATGCAATGCCCGGAAGCAAGTCTCTTTTTGCATTTTCAGCACGAGATGTGAGAGATGCAATGCCCTCTTTTTGCATTTTCAGCCCGAGATGTGAGAGATGCAATGCCCGGAAGCAAGTCTCTTTTTGCATTTTCTTCAGCACGAGACTAATTGTACACAATTTGAATTCGTCCGAGAATGCTCTTTGTTACAGTGGTTTTTGGGACCANATCTCTTTTATTTTTACTGATTTTGTATATATTATGTTTGTAAATAGTTGGTTTGAATTAGTATTTTCCTAATACCAAGATCTAATACTACTGCAATACCAACTTTAAATATTGATATTGATTGATCGATTGATTCTGTTTATCACTTCATTACCGCTGGTATAAGTTACTACAGTTGCTATTCTTTCCCGGTATTGTTTCTTGTTTGAAAAAAATGACGTCTGACAATAGAAAGCAATCATCAGTGTTTCCTTGATATGACATTGCTCTCAATTTCAAAACCTAGTCCTATTCATTTCTTTATCAAAGTGTAAATAAAGTCAATGGACTGAACTGAACTGAACTGAAAACTGTTAACGTTATTTTGTTGTTTAATTTGATTCAATAAGGTATGGAAATAAAATAGCGTAAAGGTTGTTTACGCTAGTTCTTTGGTTTAGCTCCCAATTCAGACCACTTGTAACGTCCAGTTGCAGTTACTCACTTCATGTTTTTCATTGAACCAACCTCAGGGCGCGATGGAGTAAATCACGGGGTTTAGCAGTACAACTTCCTTGAAATCGGAGAAAGTCCCAATCACTGCTCGTAGAATCATAAAAATCACATTAAAATCAGGCCAAATTCACAAGATTACGGAGAATCACGAAAATCGCTGGAAATAATGAGAATCCGAAAAAACCACGAAACCACATTTGCTATTTTGAAACTTGATTTCGATTCCCTCCTTGGAACCGACCCCTTGGAACAGACCCCGGTCTTTATTGAAGGATCTCTGGTCAGGACAAGAAGATACTTTGATTGCTGCATATAGTGAAGAAGATTTCTGGCGCAAATCGTAAAGCATATCTCCACCAAAATTTAGAAATAGGCTGCGCGCACTGATTGACGATTCGTTACTCCTGGTAACTGACTACGTAAGAAAGTGAACAATTCATTTTTTCATTTAACATTCTTTAAAGTTGGTTATTTACAAATAGTTATAAGCATATATATATATACACAATAACTAATTCAAACCAACTACAAACTAAAACTAATTACATAATATAAAGTATAATATAATGTCCTATTAACAACATAATTTACAGCTGCAGTTTGCCCCCTTCCATGTTTTGATTTTCTTTTTGAACGCTGCCACATTTTTACATTTTTTGATATTGTCACTTAGAGCATTCCAAAGGATGCTGCCTCTAAAGGTTAAAGAGTTGAGGCCAAAAGTATGAGTTTTTATTTGAGGTAATTTCATTTTTACAAGCATCAGAATCAGAACAAGCATCAGAACCACCCTTGTTTGTTTGCATACTCAACATTGCGTCATCACAAAAACAAAGGAAGCGAACAATGCTATTTCGGGTATAAATTTCCGATATACTTTGATGGCGATCCAAAACAACTGCAAATTTTTTCAAGAAACTACAAAAATTTGAGTACGGTATGTTGCTACTGACCTTGTGTGTAACCTTGTGTACCTTGTTGTCTGTATGTGAGGTCANACAAACTAAAACTAATTACATAATATAAAGTATAATATAATGTCCTATTAACAACATAATTTACAGCTGCAGTTTGCCCCCTTCCATGTTTTGATTTTCTTTTTGAACGCTGCCACATTTTTACATTTTTTGATATTGTCACTTAGAGCATTCCAAAGGATGCTGCCTCTAAAGGTTAAAGAGTTGAGGCCAAAAGTATGAGTTTTTATTTGAGGTAATTTCATTTTTACAAGCATCAGAATCAGAACAAGCATCAGAACCACCCTTGTTTGTTTGCATACTCAACATTGCGTCATCACAAAAACAAAGGAAGCGAACAATGCTATTTCGGGTATAAATTTCCGATATACTTTGATGGCGATCCAAAACAACTGCAAATTTTTTCAAGAAACTACAAAAATTTGAGTACGGTATGTTGCTACTGACCTTGTGTGTAACCTTGTGTACCTTGTTGTCTGTATGTGAGGTCATTTTTCAAGGAGCAAATTAATTTCATCGAAGATTTAGTTCATTGCTCCGTTTTTGTTATCATCTGTTTTTGTCGCATCGAAGCTAACTGTTTCCATTGCTCCGTTTTTGTACAAAAACGGAGGGGAAAACATCCGTTTTTGTCAATTCACACTGATCTGCTTGATTACAAAAAACGGAGCGAAAAACTTCCGTTTCTGTGCGTTCACAGTTCACATTCCTCCGTTTTTATGAACCTCGTTGTTGAATATTGCAGCGTTATCAAAAACCTCCGTTTGTGTGCGTTCACATTGATCCAGTGCGTTTTCAAAAACCTCCGTTTTTGTGGGTATACACTTTCGACAGCGTTTTCGAAAACTTCCGTTTTTGTGCTGTTTTTGTGTGGATCAGTGTGAATATTTTCGCAAAAGCGGACGTTCTTCTCTCCGTTTTTGTACAAAAACAGAACAGTGTGAACGGGGTCGAAGACCCCGTAAAACAAACTTTCAGTGTATTTTTGAATAATCGTCTATATTTTATATTCTATGGTGAATCGGCTTTTGAATTATCTATTTCAACTGGACAGATTTAATAAAATCGTGGCTTGAAAAAGCTTGTATCCAAAATTAGCATTCTAGAAATCATCACATCTTAGCAAAAATCTACAATTCATCTCATCGAAGCTTCAAGAATACCAAATCTGTTTGTATCGTAGCGTGAGAGATTAATGTACTGTAGTATTGTTTGTTTAACTGATAGAGTATTTTTTAATTTGTAAGGGGCATTCATAATGGGGACTAGATGACCATCTGTCTTTTCCAGCTATGATTGGCTCAGATCATACTAGTATATTGTAGTTTTTTTAACATCAAAAATCACTTTAATCGAATTAAACATCATAATAGAGCCATCGTGGTAAGCAATAAAATTAACAGGTGATGCGAGATCAACAGTGCATTTAATAGCATACATAAACGTGCCACGAGAGTGCTGCTAGACTAGAAATAGCTCTCGCTAGGCCTGCCCGCAAGACCTGCAGGAAAGGATCCTCACTTACAGTATGCTGTTAAGATGGGGAGATCTATCTTGAATAATACAGTGAAGACAGAAGAAAAGCAAGTGATGTAATGGTAAACAGCAGCATAATAAGTATCTGATAGATAAAAATGTTTAATTCAATATTTGTGAATGCAACAAGTGGACAAATCACAGAAGAAGATTGATACACTTTGAGACAAATGTTATTTTGAAGACAATGTCATTATGTAAGAATAATGAAATTGCAAGCTATGTTGCAGAGTGATTTTACCATTCATTGCAAAAGTAACTTAACAGTAACATGAACAGT
>REGM01000208.1:523659-539605 GCA_004194415.1 Aurelia aurita | reverse complement strand
TTCATTTCATTCAACCGAAAATAACTACATTTATCTAGTATCTAATTACAGTTATATCTAAGAGTCTTTCATAACAGTAGTGCTGGTCAGTTTAGCAGTTTGTGAAAAGACATGTGACCGTGCTGGTCAGTTTAGCAGTTTGCGAAAAGACATGTGCATGACATACAAGTAAATTAGGTAAGACAAAACGAAAATTCTACAAAGTTGTATCACATAGCATACTCTTGATGAGCCATCCAGGTTAGATCATTACAGTAGCCTGTCAGGGTTTATCATTATGGGATGGCGAATCGAATATCGATAGATAAATCAAATACAATTAACATCCACTTCTTGATAATGCCGGTACAATAAAATCTTATGGGAGGGGTGGGGAGGGGTTTCTGATCAGCAACGAGCTATCGACCGTGTGACTTTTTAGACTCTTGTACAAACTATTTATACTGTCACTATTTCACGTGCAAGAAAAAACTTAAAATCACTGGCACGCTTATATCCGCGGCGCTATTGTAACATACTTAGACTCTATTCTTTTTCCTCTCTTAGGACTAAATAAATTCAGTTAATGAGAGAAGTTGTTTCATCTAATTTTAGCTACTGTCAGCTTGTTTGGATGTTTTATGACATAACTTTGAATCATACAATAAATCATGTTCACGCAAGGGAACTGCACATTGCACACAAATATCATGAAACTGATTTTTTGCTTTCTCTTCAAACACACAAGAAACCTACTACAGTTGCTAATGACTGAAATTTATAAAACAAAATCCAATGTATGCAGCGAAACATTAGGTGCAATAGGTATAACAATCACACTCAATTTCCAAAGCTACCCACTACGTCCTCTGGAATTGAGACTATAGCCTACCTTGAAAATAAACTGTACCAGTTTTACCGCAAGGAATATAACAATCAAGCACCCTTCCTATTTTCAAAAAACAAGTTAGAAGTTGGAATGGTAATAAATGCAACTGTAGGATCTGCAAAACATCTATTATCAAAGTTGGGTTTCAAACAGGATAGAAATTTAAATCGCTTTATCCTGTAATATATATTGTAAACATTGTTAAAAGATTTATTCTAAGAAATTTATCTAATTTGATATGGTAGGCCTTAATTAGCTGGAACCTACCTATTCTTAATTTAGCCTACCTACAATAAATGAATGATGATGATGTTGATGATGTTGTTGATGATGATGATGATGATAGTCAAAGCCGAACTAAAAGCCATCAGCAGTTTAGTCAAAAACAGTCCAGTTCGCTGAATGGGCAAACAAGGCATGCCTATTGTAAAAAAGGTACCAAACAGGAATTGACACCAATAGACAATTGCATTAAAGATGACGTCAGGGATTTTCTACCATGATCCTTTGCGTTCCATGACAAGACGCAAAGGCTCATGGCAAGAAATTCCCTGACGCCATCTCTAGCGCAATCGACTATTGATGTACAAATTTTTCTTCCATAACATATAAAAAAATCCGCAAAAATCCGCAAACATTCTGCTTTGGTAAAAAATGCTAGATAAGGTTTCAGACAACAATTGTTNGTTGATGATGATGATGATGATAGTCAAAGCCGAACTAAAAGCCATCAGCAGTTTAGTCAAAAACAGTCCAGTTCGCTGAATGGGCAAACAAGGCATGCCTATTGTAAAAAAGGTACCAAACAGGAATTGACACCAATAGACAATTGCATTAAAGATGACGTCAGGGATTTTCTACCATGATCCTTTGCGTTCCATGACAAGACGCAAAGGCTCATGGCAAGAAATTCCCTGACGCCATCTCTAGCGCAATCGACTATTGATGTACAAATTTTTCTTCCATAACATATAAAAAAATCCGCAAAAATCCGCAAACATTCTGCTTTGGTAAAAAATGCTAGATAAGGTTTCAGACAACAATTGTTTGTCTCGTACTTTGTTGAAACCATAAAAAATATTAAGACTGAAATTTTTTCCTAGAAATGGGAAACAAAGACGAGAAAGGTGTTGAAGAGCTGATTCAGTGTATATGTACTTCATTTTCATATTTCATCATGATGTTGACGAGATATGGAAGGTTAAAGTTTGAGTTTGAGGAAGTCAGTAATTTCCAGTGAGGGGGATTGGGGGGATGGGGGCGGGGCACGAAAACTTTAACCTATCATGATTGATCAAATATGTCAAACAAGTGCATATTCTGAATCAACTCATAAACATCTTTCTCATCCTTCTTGTCTTAGATTTTATGAAAAATGTTTTCAAAGTTTTCAAAGTGGAAAAGTACGACCTTGGGTTTCTTTGTCATACAAGCACAAACAGTTGCTATGTACGTTCAACTTTATCTTGAATTGACGCCGATGATTTGAATTGACACCTGCGGTACTTGTCCAAGAGATCGCACGAAGCCCAAATTGATTAATCATAATCAGGACATTGCTAACTATCAGCTCTAGGCAAGAACTGAAACAATAGTCACACCATCATAATGATTCAACTCTCCTCTCCAAAAATTCAGGCTTGCAGGCTGCAATTACTGAAATTTCATTGTTTATCGATCTTGTCTATCCGCAGCTGCACTTCCTAATGTGAAATCGCCGCGTCGGAGCCACCGTACATAGTTATGTAACATTGATGTGCTGTTCTACTGTTCTATCTACTGTTATAAATATAACAAGGAAGACAAGTTTTTGAAAGGCAAAAGTCGAACATAATGTTTATTTGCTCTGTAATGTAGGATATAATGCTCAACATGCACTATGCTATACATCAAAATGAAGCTCATGTATTCCTTAACAAACTGCAATAGAATTGGTTGAAGTTAGCTTTAGGAAAGAGAAATAACGAATGCTAAAATAAGGGGTAGTCATCGCCAATTTGCTTTCCAGACATCTCATGCATATTCATCTTGGCTTCGAAATTGAAAATTGCTCTCGAAAATGGAACAATTTGCAAAGATACTTGATGAGTAAACACCCGTTGTCGGTAAGGAGAAACTCTGTTTGCAGGCGTAAAGACGGGTGTTTACTCATCGAGTTACCAAAAGCGACGCAAAATAAGCACCAAAACAATACGTCACAAGGCTACCGCCAGAAATGAAAAACAACCAACGCGAAATTCTTGAGGAAAAACAGGACAACATTCCAACCAAACTTTGATATCGGCAAACATTTGCAGACCCGATGGGCGTATCGCTCTCTCCAAATGTTTATGAGATTTCTAGGAGAACCAAAGAATTAGAATGTCTACAAGATCACAGGGATTTTAGAGACAACAAAATGATTTCTGGAAAATGTGTTCCATAATTCATGAGAGTGATTTACCCATTGTGCAGACCAACAAAGTCAGATTTCTGTTGCTTAAATCAACACAAACAAACATCAAACTCCAGCAACAAAGCTACCGCAAGAAGTCAAAAAAAGAATGTGCCCACCAAAGCAAATCTACGGAGGAGAAACCGCTCACACAACCAAATAAGCTGGTTTTATTGCACAACATTTACTAACGAACAATCTTAGATTTCTGTTGCATGAAGCATCAAACTCTGATATCGGCAAATATTTACATACTAACAACCTTAGATTTCCGTTACATAAAGCAACGCAAAAACAAACATCAAACATTAGGTCACAAGGTTACGACAAGAAATAAAAAGGACTGTGAACAACCAACCCAAACCTGCACGGGAAAAACCGCACAACAACCAAATAAGGCAGTGTTATTCGAGAAAATTGGATGCAAAATCACACAGGTACCTACATATATTACGTTGCTGGCTGTCCTTTCGACTCATTACAAGACAAAGGTGAATACGTTCTTAGTATATATAGAAATTTTGCCACATCAGTAGTCAAAGTTGAAGACGCTTTTGGTACATACAATATACAGCTACATTGTCACAGTGGATTACAGAGACTAAAGCTGAATTTATACTTGAAGCGTCGTCCTTAACGTATTCCAGAAAACAATGAAACGCGTCAACGCGACAAAGTTGGATTAATTCAACTTTGACGCACGTGACGCATCGAACAAAGAAAGTCGCATCAAGCGTGAATTGAGCTGAAGACTATTCTGGTAGATATATCTTTATTTTGCTACATAGATAGATACAAGGCGAAGACGGAAGGTGAACCTTGAACGAAATAAACAAAGTTCTCAGATCTAAGTTGATTTTTCATTGTTGCATAGCAATTCAGATTATGAATAAGGATCGCTTTCTCTGTTTCCTGCACCCAAACAAAAAACGGTACTTTTTCTGACTCACCTAGTAGTTGCTCTGATAAAATTGATCTGATAAAATAAAAATATGTTTGTTGCATGTGGTACCATCAAAATTAAACGACAATATAATAAATAAATGATTAAAGTAGCATAAAATAGCGTAGATGTAAAAAACACGACATTTCGAGCATGTACTCGTTATCAAGTACATGACAGCGAGCACATGCTCGAAATATCGTGTTTTTTACATCTACGCTATTTCATGGTACTTTAATCATTTATTTATAACAGTCATTGATCTGAGAACAGTAGATAGAACAACACATCAATGTTACGCAATTATGTATACACAGTGGTATAGGTATAGTGGCTCCGACACTGCAATTTCACACCAGGCAGTGTTGCTGCGGATGGACATGATCGACAAACAATGAGATTTCAGTAATTACAGGCTGCAAGCATGAATTTTTGGAGAAGAGAGTTGAATCATTCCGAAGGGGTCCACTTATTGCTTCAGTTCTTGCATAGAGCTGATAGTCAGCAATGTCCTGATCGTAATTATTCAATTTGGGTCTCCTGTGATCTAACACAAGAATAAAAAATAGTTGTTTTGTGGTCATTTTTATAAAAGGAATTCACGAAAAATAGCTTCAGGATAAATATTACGTCCTATCTTTATTACCAAGGTACGCTAACTCTTCAAGTAAGAAAATTAGCTGGGCATCTATCACAGGGATTAAAAATAGTTGTTCTGTGGTCATCTTAATAAAAAATTTCGCGAACATTAGAGCTTATAATCTATGAAACCAAGCTCGTGAATTTTTTATACTACATGACCACAAAACTACAAATTTTGATCCTTTCAGTAATACAAAAGCTATTTTTAGTTCTTGATGCCCGGATAACATTCATACTTGAACAGTCAGAGTACCTCGGTGATAAAAATAGGAACTTAAAAAAGGTATCATTAAACTTTCCTCATAAATTTTTAAAAACTACAAAACCACAAAACAACTATTTTTAATCCTTATGATAGATGCCCGGATAACTTTCATACTTGAACAGTCGGAGTACCTTGGTGATAAAAATAGGAACTTAAAAAAGGTATCATTAAACTTTCCTCATAAATTTTTAAAAACTACACAACCATAAACCAACTATTTTTAATCCTTATGATAGATGTACGGATAATTTTCATACTTGAAGAGTTACCTAAGAGTTAGCGTACCTTGGTAATAAAGATAGGATATAATATTTATCCTGCAGCTATTTTCATTAATTTATTTTATAAAAATGACCACAAAACAACTATTTTTAATCCTTGTGTTAGATCACAGGAGACCCAAATTGATTAATTACGATCAGGACATTGCTGACTATCAGCTCTATGCAAGAACTGAAGCAATAAGTGGACCCCTTCGGAATGATTCAACTCTCTTCTCCAAAAATTCATGCTTGCAGCCTGTAATTACTGAAATCTCATTGTTTGTCGATCATGTCCATCCGCAGCAACACTGTCTGGTGTGAAATCGCAGTGTCGGAGCCACTATACCTATACCACTACTGTATACATAGCTACGTAACATTGATGTGTAGTTATACTGTTCCATTTGCTGTTGTAAATATGTACCGGGTGTCCCAGAAAAAAGGTAACAGATTTGATCAAGCTTAGCGATAAGAATTTAGCTTGAATAAATCGGAATAATTTTTAAACTAATCCTCAATAGTTAACTTGAAGATAGATACCTTGTTTTTTGATATAGATGCTTTGAGAGTTGAAATGTTAATCTTGAAACTTCAAATTTGTGTTAACCTCCAAACCAGAGCTTTTGGGTTTTGGCCTAAGCTGCAAACGCGCTGTTTAGGGGAATCTCCTTAACCATAGACATAGCGTAGTAGTTCTGAACAAGAACCTCGTCCTTAGGCACACATTTGAATAGAAATTTCAAAACTGGAAATTGACAAACATATCAATAAATATATTCACCAGGGAATATCTTTCTTCCGTCAAAAAGCACTTACAAAAAACAGCAATCCAAGCATGAGCCAGAATTTTTAAGGATCTTATCATTGGACGTTTGTTCCCTTGGGTATATAAAATTGCTTGTTTCGTAATATTTCCGCGAGAGATGCTACAAAATGCATTTCATCCAAGCAATGATGCGATGATTGCAAGATGTAATTGATGTATTCACGCCCAAGAGAATTATTTCGCTGGTGAATAACTTTTATTAGACAGATGCAATTTGAACTTTTGGTAGAATGAGGAATGATGTCTCTTAGGGACTAAATTCGTGATCTGATTGTCAAGTTCAGTTTCGGCTTTGCATTCAAGTGTTGTCCTAAGCACGAGGTTTCTTGTTCGTATTTCGCTGTGATTCAGGAGATTCCACAACGCAGTGCAGCGGTTAACAGCTTAAGCCAAAACCCAAAAGCTCTGGTTTGGAGGAGGAGGCAAATTTGAAGTTTCAAGATTAATATTTCGACTCTCAAAGCACCAATATCAACAAATAAGGTAGCTATCTTTAAATCAACTATTGAGGATTAGTTTTAAAATTCTTTCCAATTAATTCAAGCTAAATTCTTATCGCTACCCCTGATCAAATCTGTTATCTCTTTTCTGGGACACCCGGTAAAACAGTTAGATTTGGGCGTTCTGACCTTGTGCTTAATGACGTCACTACGCACTTGTCGCAGATTGTAATACGTAATTTCGCAGAGAAAAGACAAAACAAATTGGAAAAAAGTACGATACACCATTCATAATAATCATTAATTTTATCATCAATCATACAAACCCCGGACTTGTCATTTAATGTTTTTGGTGATCTGAGAGCTCAGTTTTCGCCATAGAGTTTCTTTCAAAAAATACGTGTACTATCTTTTTCCCAACCAAACCTCTGTCTTTCAAGTTAAGGTCGTTCTTTATCTTAAAGCGTGGAAGCTGATCAAATAATTTTAAAGCTTCAGCGGACAGATAGGCGAACGTCGAAAGGAGGTTTGAATTTAAAGAAGCGACGAGCAAGTTACAATTTTTGGAATTTGTGGTGCTGTTTACAAAACTATCATCACAAAGGCAAGTTTCTCACAGCTTTCTTGGACTAAATTTCTGTTTTGTTTTCAAGCACAACATTTGCTTGCAATCCTTTCATTGGTTTAGGTCTGACTGACAATTGCTATCTAGTCTTTCCCTTCTCACTATCGCGAGGGAGAATATAAGAGCAATACTATGCAACTTGTTGTAAATTTCCTATAAAAAAACAATAGAAATTTCCTCAACCTTCACCCAAAGCACGAAGGCGTTGTGCTTTCAACGCTGCTGGACGAATCCCGCAAAACACTGCACCCATGCATGCGAGGTCAGGGTTCCTAACTCACAATATTGATTTGGGATATTGGATTAAGTGTGGATGAATTGTTAGTCATACTATGCTTACGATATCTTACGATCTACCATTCACAATAAAGCTACCTGGAAAAGTAAGATGAGCTTCTGGCGCATTTCTTTGAATGAAATCTCCTAACAAGCTCCACAGCGCTCTCACAATGTCGATTGCATTCTAAAAGGTATCCGTCACAGCAAGTCAAAACCGACTGACAGCGTGAGATTGACAGCTGTATCTGTATTAGATAATTGATTTGATTTGATTGATTTCAAATATTTAAGGAGGGTAGCCCTTCAGCAATACTGATTTTCAAGGGGCCCTCCATTACAAAATTTACAAAAATTAAAATACTATTATGACCTAAAATAACCTAATACAATTCAATTTCTAATATATTAATAAAAACCCTATAATCTAAAATAAATAATTACAATAAAAGAAAATCCATATGGCAAACACATTATTTACAGCAAGCTACCCCTATATACGTTGTTTAAATCCGTTTAAGGAGGATGCCAGCTTACACTCAGCTGAGAGGCCATTCCAAGACTTGGCACCTCTAAACGAAAAAGATTTCTGTCCATTTTTGGAGTTTTTCTTTGGTAACCTTAGGTCAGTTGCTGTATTCCTAAGATTTCTAGAGGTCAGCTGGGATGTTTTTGTGAAAAGATTACACATGTATTGTGGAGCCAGCTCATGCAGAGATTTGAAGACCATAATATTAGACTCACTAGCAATTAGTTCATCAATGGTCTTCCAACCAAGCTTTTTGATAAGTGGCTGGCCCGGGGTATCAAAGCTGCTGCCAGTTACAATACGGGCAGCTCGGTTTTGCAATTTTTGCAGCTGGTTGATCTCAGTGACACCACAGCAACCCCAGACTGAACAACAGTAGCGGAAGTGTGGCTCCACAATACCTGTGTACATGGTCCTAAGAGTTTCTTCTGGCAGAAAGGATTTTGAATGCTTCAAAAAGCCAATTGCTCTTGAGACCTTGGAAGAAACTGTCTTAATGTGTTCCTTCCAATCCAAAGAGTTGTCTATATGGACACCAAGATATTTGGTTTTTTGTACAACTTCAAGCTCAATATCCCGAATTTTCAGCTTTAAAGATTCACATATAATACCACATATTCACATATAATCACATTCACATATAACACATACAAATAATAATTAATTACCTCCATACACAAGTATGGGCTGCCAGGTAAACACATCGAAGCAACTGAAGGGCTTTACACTAGTAATTCCATTTGACCGCACTTGGCATCATTGATTTGCGCTGCTCTGATTGATTTGCGCAAATCTTCAAACTCGCTTCACTCAGGAATGCGCAAATTGGCATTCTGCAGCTTGAGTGAGCTTGAACGAACTCACATTTAGCATATTTGAGTATGATGCGGTGAAAAAAAGTTGCAGAAAGATGCGTGTTTTTTAGTTCGGGTTATAAAATAAAAACAAGAAAAAAATAAAATATAGAAAAAGAAATATCTGTTATTTCAACAGCTATCTAAACGGAAAATATCATTATCAGTACTTTGTATCGTTTTAAAAGTAGCGGAGGAGGTCCATGTTGGACAACAGCTACCACTGAATTACATAATCCGATTAGAAGGTGATCGACAATGTAACTAAGTTTCATACTCATGGATGAGTTCCGAGTTTCAGGTAACTAATATAATAATAATAATAATATAATAAACAATTTGTTTAAAGGCATTGCGTCCATATGAATACATGAGCGTATACGCTATCCTAACATTTTGCTGACAAACTGCTGATGGCCCATTGTTTTCGCACAATAGTGCTAACGTCAATAGCAGTGGGAAACAAAGACTTGTTAATCTATCCATTATTCTGAGGAATTTCTTTGGTTCTATTTCAATAGCGATAAAATCACAACTTTTGTTTGATGATTGAAAAGAAGTTGATATTGGTCATGAGTGGGCTATTTATGCGGACTCAATGCCTTTAAAGTTGGCGTACAACTTTGATAGCTATAGCCCACCGTCATGCTGAGTACCGCCTTTCGGCAATTAAATCCAAAAGAACTTCATATTTCACACCAATATCTAAGAGGATTTTGCCAAAACTGTACCCAGTTTAACACATTTTACCAAAACTACACCAAGTTTTACGAAATGTTCGTTTTATCAAATCCACCCTAATGAGGGGTACTCCCCTGTCAGTGTTTATCAGTGACTGCACACACCCCCCTCCCTCAGTGGCTATATCAGTGCTATGATTTGTCGGATTTCAATTTGATTTGAATTACGAAAAGAAAAATAGAAATACGATCTCAAGCAGTGTGCAACTTACCAACTGCTGCGTTCGAATGTCTTGAACATGATCGTTGTACTTATTATAGACAAGGTCTGCAAGTTGAGGCATGTTTTCTGATATAAATTTACCATAAATTTCGTCGTTTGCGTCGTTCTAAAGAGGAACCAATGTTGGAAGATTATGACGTAATAAAATACAAATACAAAGGTAATGTCGTTCTAACGAGTGATACATGGTCAGAAAATAGACAATAACGTTAAAGATTGCGGTTCCAAAGACTCTGTTTAGATTCATTACATAAGTCCCTCTAACTTTCGCTCGTTGTTTCGTTGTTGTTAGTGTTGTTATCGCTTCAGTTGTAGCCACGAATCAGCTCGGGGAGCGAAACAAGAGACTTTTGGAATGAGTCTAGACTCTTTCGTGTTTTGCTGAAAAGCATGCTGGTAAAAAGCTCCCCGACGACCACATAACGACATAAAAATTTACGTTTGCCGTTTAGACTAGCTAGCTTGTATTCGAATCGACCTTGAATTCGAATGCAACATGGTTTGAAAGGAAACCTTTCCAAAGCAGAAAAAGTAATAAAGTTTTAACTCAAATTGAAGTTTTAAGCGAGCGAATTACAAAATTTTCCTATGTGTTTACATTGATTCATTGATCTGAACTTTGCCACAGCTAGCTAATCGAAACGGCAGACAATTTTTTTATGTCGCTGGGTGGTCGCCAGGGAGCTTTCTGCCAGCATGTTTTGCGCGACCGCCATCTTTAGTGTTATTGTCTATTAGGCGGCAAAAGAAACCTGTGGTAAAGATTTTGTTCCGTCCCATCGTAAATGTACACGTGCTTCTAACACTTGAAAAGCAGCTGTGCAAAAAACAGTGAGGAGACCCGGGCTAGTTGCAACAGGGGCTTTTTATGCCTGATGTTGTAAGTTTCTGAGTTCAAGGGATGTATCGACATCCCATTTTGTAATTAGTTTATTGAGAACCATCACTTTGCTTTATTATATTTGTGTAGTTACAATTTGCCCCAGTGTCTGCCACAACTTACCCCATGCCCAGGGCAAGCTGTAAAACTCTGATCTCAATTTTTATAATAGTTTAAAAGATGGTACTTTACTTTAAAACCGCAAAATCTTTAATAACAAGAACTTGATAAAAAAAAAACATATTGAAAAGCTATTCAAGTGATAGAAGAAATACACTGGAATGAAATGTTTAGAAATGTTGAGAAATATTTGAAATGAAATGAAATGAAAACTGGAATTGGTGAAATTCTCAAGTTTTATTAGCTACTTGGTTTTGAAGCATACTACGACACAGACGATTGCGCTAAAGATAGCGTCAGGAAAATTTTGTCCATGAACCTTTGCGTCTAAAAGCATTTCGATTGATTTGATTGGTCGGTTTATCATGGAACGCAAAGGATTATGGTAAGAAATTCCCAGACGCCATCTTTAGCGTAATCGTCTATTGCAAAGAACTTCAAGCAGATCTATCGAATTTATTCGTATGGTTGATTATGCCCGAAATATATCTCAAAATCATGCATGCAGCGAAAGCTAATTTTGAAATCGTAAGATGAAGAATCCTGGTCAAGACTTAGGAGCTCTTTTAAAGATTATGGCTCAAAATACGGATTTTCAAGCAATCAGAGTCTTTCGCATAATTTAGCGCAATTGTTATAATTGCTAAAAATAATTTGGTCTTTGACATAACTGAAAAAGTGAAATTTCAAGGACAATCAGCAAAGCCATATTTTGCGGATTTTTCAAATATCGAAACTTTTTTCTGACCCCCCCCCCCCCCAGTATTTGAACTTGATTCTTTTTCATAATTATCAGAAATTCTGCTGAGTTTCATAAAGCAGCGTTTTCCACAAATTTCTATTTTAGACGATTTCATTCCACAGCTGACTCCACTGAGCAAAACGGGTAGACAAATCCACATTCATTTCACACAGAGTTTATCGATAGACCTTGTAGCTTCTCTCCAAAAGAGTCTGGGTTGAGCGATATTTTTTTTCATTTTGATTTTAAGGTTCGAGCGATCGGTGCGAAAGCTTCATGAACTTTCAATAAATTCGAAAAATTCTACAAAATATACCAGGCGAGCCAGAAAAAGTTTCCACGTTTGAAAAATCCGTAAATCTGGCTTTGCTACTTAACTTTAAAAATTGCTCCTTTTCAGTTTTATCAAAGGCCAAATAACTTCTAGCAATAATAACAATTATGCTAAATTATGCGAACGACTTTGAAATAATAGCTTGAAAACCCCACACTTTGAGCCATAGGCATCTTAAGACATTCTTTCACATTACTTTATTCTTTCACATTAACTTTCGATTGGTGTTAAAGAATTTGAATGGACAAACAGATCGATCTGCTAAAAATTTTGTGCAATGTCGTAAAATGCATCAAAATCAAGCAGCAAATAAACTTCAGAATTTCACTAATTGAAAGATGTTGATAGGATTATCAACATCGCTAAATTTGATCTTTGATGCAGCACCTCAAAAAGGAGAATTCAAGATTAATTTAATTTTGGAATTTTGGTGATTTTTTAAGCACCGAACTTTTTTTGACTCGTCCGGTGGGAAAATGTCGCTGGATACAGACTCTTGTGGAATAGCTGAAAGGTCTTTTGGCTCAGTGGCTACTTTTCCTGTAGCTTGATTTCAAAATGTGCAAAACTGACATTCTAAAAAATAAAAGCAGGAACCTACCGATCTAACAGTTTGGTACGTCTCCCATGGGATTAGGTATAGCTCCTGTGGTCGCGAGCATAACTGAAAAGAAAGGAAAATCCAAGACTCAATGTAAACTGGCAAACGATGTATACGTAGGAGTAGTACCTGGCAAAATAGGAGTCAATTTAGTACACGAAATAAGAAAGTGATATACACAAATCTAATAATTGGGTGAGAGTAACTTCAAAACCCAGGATCAGTTGAAGCCAGTGCTTAACTCGTTATTTTCCCGTGTTTATTACAAAATGCTGCAGCCCTTGACTGACACAAAACCATTACCCTTCAATACCAAACTGCAGCCTTAAATGTCCGAACACTGCATTGTTGTCAAAGCAGAAATGCACTATGGTAAAATAAAACAACGGTTAATCACCTGGAACGGTGCCAAAGTTAGCAAAACCAGTGTACTGGGATAATAAAAAACACAATCCCCGTTTGGAAGGCTACTGTTCCCTGAAGCAATGACATTGGCAAATATCTTGTTTAAGAGCGGACATGTTCAATCAGATGAAAAAAATTTACCCGGCGTAAAGCCACTCCATTCTGAAATTATGAGAGAGTTTCTGGAAAATGACCCCTCAAAAAACCTTCGAAAACGGCTGGAAATGATGATCAAATTTCCCTAATGTTTCTGCCTTGCAACAATGACTTGAACACGCTTTATCACCTGTTACCCTTCAGGGAGGATGCAAAATGTCATCCTTGGGAGCATAAGAAAATTATTCCGGGAATTTCATCAACCTAAGATAATAACACGTGNAACAGTTTGGTACGTCTCCCATGGGATTAGGTATAGCTCCTGTGGTCGCGAGCATAACTGAAAAGAAAGGAAAATCCAAGACTCAATGTAAACTGGCAAACGATGTATACGTAGGAGTAGTACCTGGCAAAATAGGAGTCAATTTAGTACACGAAATAAGAAAGTGATATACACAAATCTAATAATTGGGTGAGAGTAACTTCAAAACCCAGGATCAGTTGAAGCCAGTGCTTAACTCGTTATTTTCCCGTGTTTATTACAAAATGCTGCAGCCCTTGACTGACACAAAACCATTACCCTTCAATACCAAACTGCAGCCTTAAATGTCCGAACACTGCATTGTTGTCAAAGCAGAAATGCACTATGGTAAAATAAAACAACGGTTAATCACCTGGAACGGTGCCAAAGTTAGCAAAACCAGTGTACTGGGATAATAAAAAACACAATCCCCGTTTGGAAGGCTACTGTTCCCTGAAGCAATGACATTGGCAAATATCTTGTTTAAGAGCGGACATGTTCAATCAGATGAAAAAAATTTACCCGGCGTAAAGCCACTCCATTCTGAAATTATGAGAGAGTTTCTGGAAAATGACCCCTCAAAAAACCTTCGAAAACGGCTGGAAATGATGATCAAATTTCCCTAATGTTTCTGCCTTGCAACAATGACTTGAACACGCTTTATCACCTGTTACCCTTCAGGGAGGATGCAAAATGTCATCCTTGGGAGCATAAGAAAATTATTCCGGGAATTTCATCAACCTAAGATAATAACACGTGCTAAAATATGTAAATGTCATTACTGTAAGGCAGGACAACAACTATTTTTAGAGGGCGTTTCCCGGGGGGGGGGGGGAGACACTTAACTATTTTTGTAGCAGGTATGTGCCGCTGAACAGGGTATTGTTTTCAGCTATTTTGCTCCCGAACAGGGTATCAATTTTCTCAAATGGTACTCACGAAAGTCTCTTTTGCTCCTGAAAGGCTTTTATAGGATTAATTTGCATTAATTTTTTGATGTTATTTAAAAGTATTTATTGTAATTTTAATGGAGGACCCATCGAAAACCAGCTTTCAAGCTGAAGGGCTACCATCCATAAAGAAGTTGACAATCAAATTAAATCAAAGGGACACAATTTTCAAATAATTGCTCTCTTACAGGATTATAATTGGTAATTTGCAATTCTTCTTTTGTTTTCTTGCCGATTTGCTCTCAGACAGGGTAATTTATTTGGAAAATTGCTCCCCCACAGGGTAAGAATCTTTTTACCCCAGGTTTTATCACAGGCAGTTTTGCCTCTCTACAGAAAATACATCATACAGAAAAGGAAATTAACATTACCTGATTGAATGCAGGAGACAGCTCAAAGCAATTCTGGAAGATTGCTGTCCGTGCAAAGATGTATAAGCCAAGTCGAGCACGTGACATTGCAACAACCAATCGGCGCACGTCTCTCAAGTGACCAACAGCTTTGGTTCGAACAAGAGAAATGATGATGTAGTCATTTTGTTGTCCTTGGTAACGATCGACAGTTGTGACCTACGATAAAAAAATTGCCACATCAAAATACAGCTTGGTAGCCAATAGCAAGAATTACAGTGTGATTGATAACAAAGAATGTGTGAATGACAAATTTTTCAAAATTCGCGTTAATTCAAAATAGGGTTAATTTCCTATAATAAAGCATATATTTTCACTTGTTTCTACTTCATCCGTGAGAATGCGTATTTTATCCCGAACATTATATCCTAATTCATACCAACCATTACCATACTCGATACACGTTTTAAATCATCTCTAGCTTTTCGTGGGCGCTTTCGCCTCACTATCGATTCAGAGAAGATGCCTCAGGAGTGAGGCGAATAAAATCGATAAAATCGAAAATCGAATAAAATCGGCGTTTTGCAACGTGTATCGAGAATAGAAATGGTTGGCATGAAACACTTAAATGTCCTTATCCCTGCCCTGTAATGAAAGCAAATCAGTAATAGAAAATACCTTATGTGGTTGACCAAACATCGGGTTATCGCCACATCGTTTCTGTATGATATCACGAATCAAATGCTTCTGACCATTGTATGTTGTTAAGATGGAAATTGATGCTGAAGGGTATCCCAACAACCTCATGTACATAAACAGGGCAACACAGTACTCGGCCTCTGCCAGGTTCTAAAAGCAAATCAAAGTTATCAACGTAAAGGATCGGAAAATACACTTTTTCGTATTTAAAAGTACCGTAAAGGGAATTTAAGCATATATAAGCCTTTGGTAAAAATAGCCATACAAAGACAATAGGCCGTGACACGTGCCGAACCATGTTTGGGCAACTGACCTACGTCAGCAGGAAATCCTGATATCTGATAGGCTAGAATTTGACCGCAAGTGGCATGAGCCACTTTTAGATGCGTAGATTCCCTTTAATAAGGTAAAACCAAAATGAAAGATCTTCGTTTTCCTATTTAGGCTCTACACATAATTCTCACTGATAATTGTTCTATGTCTATTTTACATGGTTGGTATTCAGAACATTTACCAGTCTACCGGGCGTCTCAAAAAGTA
>REGM01000208.1:495554-523273 GCA_004194415.1 Aurelia aurita | reverse complement strand
ATTTGCTGGTCTTCCTAGGGATCGTGCTTCGGGAAGGATGCTAATTTTGTAGGAATTCCTTCAGTTTCCTTTTGAAAGTGGTGATCGTGGGGCTCTTTCTAATTTCCAATGGGGTTTCGTTCCACGTTTTTGCACCAGAAAAGAAAAAACTTCTTTTGGAGAATTCTAGGTTCTGCCTTGGGATGTCTAGATCTAACTGATTTCTTGTTGGATAGTTAGATATTTGAGATCTGGTGATAAGTCTTCCGCGTAGGTTGTCCGGGCAGAGGCCATTCATTATTTTATAGATCATTACTGCCCTGTCAAATTTTATTAAGTTTGAGACTGAAAGCCAATTGCAGCTCCATCCATCCTTTAATCTAGAGCCCTCTATTAGCGTTCGTGCTCTATTTTGTATACGCTGAAGATGATCAAGCTTTGTGTTCGACAAGCTGCCCCATAGTTCATCACAGTATCTTAGGTGACTCTCAAGCAGTGCCTTATACACTTGATTCAATTTTGATTGCGGGAGTATGTTTTTTAGTTTCTGCAGGGACGAGAGGGCACTTTTCATCTTACCCTTGAGCTTTTTATATTGCTCATTCCATGTTAGGTTTTCGTCTACGGTAACTCCTAGGTACTTAACTTTTTGGACCCGTTTAATTGGACCTCCATTTATTATTACCTCTATTGGTCTAAGGATACGGTTAGTTTGTCGCTTGTGACCAACAACCATATATTCCGTTTTATCAGTGTTCAAACTAAGCTTGTTCTGTCGTAACCACTCTGCAATATTGTCAACCTCAGTTTTTAAATCATTGCAGAGTTCATCAACATCTTCAGCAAAGCAAGTTACACTGGTGTCATCTGCGTACATGTTTGAGGTGCATTTTTTGAGGCACTGCTCAAAGTCATTAACATACAGGATGAAGAGGAGAGGCCCAAGCACGAGCCCTGTGGAATACCGCAGAGAACAGTCTGAATTGGTCTGAATTCACTCAGTTCGGCACGGCGCGGCGCGGCGCGACTTATAAAACAGGCCTTAGAGCAATGTGTACCAGGGTGTTCACTCGGCTTCAAGATTAGCGTATGGCGTAAGAACACACTGGAAACGAGGTTATATATCCTTCTCCTTTCGATATATGCTCGTAGCTTGTCTTGCTAAGCCCTTTTCGCTTGCACAACGAGTGAGGTACCGCCCTAGTTTTCAGGCCAACTTTTGCGATATGTTTTGTTTACATTCAGCGGTTGATCACTCAGTCGGAGAAATCTCTTTGTCTGAAATCGCTAATCGCTTTGTAGTGGCCTGTCAATCAAAGGTTGAATGAAACTTACCTGAAGCATCAGAGGAATAAATGTTTCAACTTCAAGAATTTGAGCAGCTTCTTCCATCAACACATTGTCATACTGAAACGAAATAAAAAGTCGACAAAGAGTCGATAAAGAGTTTTATCTTCGTTTTTGGTTTAAATAATAATCCTGATACCGTTATGGATCAAATTTCACGCTTTTGAAATGTGGTTCTCTGACAAAGAGGAGCTGTGTAATACAAGTTCAGACAAAACCATTAAAACAAACCACTTTATGTGAGTCAATCTATTTTGCCTCTCCTAATTCCAATTGCTTCATTGCAGAAATTAAAATCATCCATCTACCCGATGAGTTAAAAAGTTGGCATTTGCCAAAATATCCTATTACAAACTAAACACCGATCTCATTAAATGGAAAGTTTTCCTGCAGTCGAAAGGCTAACGTGGGTGAGAAAATATTTCACTAAAATTGGGCAAGAGTCACGGGTGACTTCATGTGAAAACTGTTTTGAAAAAGCATCTGAATCAACTCGAAAGCTATTGAAAAAATAAAACATCGACCACCATTAATCTCTATCAGCGTTGAATGATGAAAATTGTACAATTCACGTGTTTATAAAAAGCCGTTCTTCCCTCCCTAGAGGCTGGTCATGCTCTCTGCTATTGTTTTCAAGTTAAGAATACAATTAAATATTATTAAAATTTCTAGTCCTTTCTGAAGAACTTTTTAAAGCAGCTTTCAGGCAAAATTGCCAAAAACTCTAGCTAGAAACGTATGACTAATTGTCAATGAAATAAAATTTGCATCTAAGATAGCCTTTTCAATTTAAAAATATTTTTATTTGGTCTATAAACTGCTCTTCTAATCGTGCCAATTAGTCGTGCTTTCGGGTTGCCATTCTTTGGCGATTCGTATGAAGTTCTCACATTGCCAGCATAAGCGTCGAATCTTCGCAAAACTTTGAAATTAATCGTTTGAAATGTTATTGCCCTATTCTTTCAAATGAATTGCTTCAAATGAACTTTGGGTAATTTGCAATAATTCAAGAGAGAGAATTTTTGATATCATCATTATTTTTAGAATTACACTGTTTTTATGTTTTATGAAAAGATGTACGAGAAGAAGTATCGAAAGCTTTGACAAACATTAAAAGTACCATAAATTTTAAACTGATTGAGGAAAATCAATATATTTTTCAAGAAAATTTCAGTTTTCAAAGGCCTACAATATGGTGGTAAGCAAAAAGTCAGCCTTTATGGTTTACGATTTAGCAATCTGACGACGTCACAGCTTCACAACTAGCAGAAATATAAAAAATGCTGTAATTCTGAAAATGATATGATGATTTCAATACTGTTCTCTCTGATTTTGTGGCAAATTACCTAAAGTTCCCTTCGAGCAATTCATTTGGAAGAAAAGGGCAATAATGTTTTTCAAGATTCATTTTAAAGTTGTGCAAAGATTCGATGCCTATATGATCACAGCGCCCACTAGATCCATCATTGCATGAAAACCATCGCAACCTCGCAACCTATCCCAATACAGATTGTCTGTCACTGAGAGAGGGCTTTTGAACGAATCGAACAACTTTCGAGAAATAAATTTTAACAGCTTCCTTTTTCTTTCAACTATAAAATGGCATATAATTTGCTGAATTTTGGTCAATGATTCATCATTGCACATTCGGCAGATGGCGAAATGGTTTTGACTCATCCAATAATAATGACATCATAACACCCATCCTTAAATATGATTATGTGCTACCAACTGGCTTGTTGTTGTCTAAGCGTTACGAACCAAGGGCTTTGTATTTCCTATACAACAACAAAATCACAAAGTGTGCGTCTTATTGCCTTTTAGCTTCTAATTTTGGCCCAAATCCCCTTATCTAAATGATTTTCTCACTGCTTTGTCGCTTAAATCTCGTAGGCGTGCCGACAAAAACCCCTTCTTCGCATCATCGTGTTGTACCAGGCTACGGAAAAACCGCGGTAATTTAGCGATTGTCCAAAATAAGTAGCGGGATTCCTGTACTGCATACCTATATTTAGGTATATGACCTCAACGGTGTTACTCAGTATTTGAAATCATGTATGGAATATAAACATTATGTGTTTCTGAAAGCTTCGAAGCTTAAAAGTGGGTTAAATATGCAGAAATGCGAAAACCTCCGATTACAGAACCCTTACATTTTAAAATCCTAAATCAGGCTATAGTTTACCTAAGAAGCAACCGAGAAAGATCATTTATGAGATGAGGTGAAATATTGCTACGTAGACTAAACTAAGTTGTTAAAGTGAAGGACCTGAACTAAATGGCGCAGTCTACAAATAGCACAAACAGAAATCTGAACACGCCACTGTCTTTTTGGCTTTGCTTTCTTTCGCCACACGCGTCGGATTATCAAATACAATGGGCTATTTATAATTATAAAGGGAATTTACACGGTTAAAAAGGGCTCCATGTCTATATTTATTGGTCCAATGAGATAGCATTTTGAAAGTAAACCTCCAATCAGATGGCGCATTGTCAATTCTATTTTTAACTGTGGTGTGTCTTATCGGTGACGATTCTCTTTAAGATTCTAAATGACAACATTGACGAAAATAACTGAATTTTGCAACCTAAAAAACTACCGGGTGTCCCAAAAAACGTATAAGCGTTTGAACAGTTCCTGTGGAGGAGCCTTATTTTCGAAAATTTTAATTCAACCTTTACAATATAGATGAGATCTTAACTTGCAATTTGCGACCTTGCATGCACAAATCAGATTTGTATTTGTAGAGTAATTCACCTAATCAGGCAAAATTTGCGAGGCAGCCTAAGATAGATGGTTATTGAATTATGCTACTACTATCTATGCGTAATTTGAAAGAATTTTTGGGGCAGCTCAACAATAAGTTACTTTTTGGAAATTTGTTTAAGCTATTAAAATGAGATACATTTTCATTAATTCAAAAGCATGAATATTTCGTTTTAATGACGGAACAATCATAAAAGAAACGAAAATTGGGTGAGAAGTTCCGTTCGTGGTAGAACACACTACTTGAGAAAGTTCCTTCAGTCCTATAATAAAGTTACTCTGTGAACTGTGAAAGTGTAACTGCACCTTTTCTTTTCATTTTTTCTAATTGATATAATAGTTCAATCGATCAACAAACTTTTAAGAATAGAAAGTTTAATGGTTGATCTGCCTCAAAAACACTTTCAAATTACGCATAGATTGTAGTAGCAATATTCAATAGTCATCTGTCTTAAGCTGCCTCAGAAATTTTGCATGTTTAAGCGAATTACTCCGCTAATACTCAACCGATTTGAACATGCGAGGTCGCAAATTCCAAGTTAAGATCTCATCTGTATCATCACGTTAAAATAAAAAATTTCAGAAATGAGGCTCCTCCGCAGGAACTGTTCAAACGCTTATACTTTTTTTTGGGACACCCGGTATATTTTGCTAAATTTCAGTGGCGAATTTTTACGCAAACATTATTTCAAGGAAAGAATTTTGTCCCAGAATAAAAATGATACACTACAATTAAATTGAACAGAAAATTTGAAATAACTAAGATTCCATTAGCTTAAGGATAAAGACAAAAGAAGAGGGACCTACTTTGAAGTTGAGCTCGACAAGATCACGTCTTCGCAAGGCAGCATGGGTACACGTCATTGCTATGATCTTTGCCGTTTTGATGAGCAAATATTTTGAACGATCTCTCCCTAATGAAAAAGAAATATTTTCTTTTACTTTAGGAAAATCTTGCTGCCTCTTAAAACTGGCTTCAAATTCAAGCCGGTCGTAGTCTATATTTATGACAAATATTCATTAATATCATTAATTGCGAGTATCATTCATTATCATTGTGTTGCTCCAAAGAAAACCTACTGGGCGAAACTAGTCAGCACTGGAAGAAGAATAAAAGCGCAAAAGACCAAATCGATGCCTGTTTTCATTTGAGTAGTAAGGCCTTCTTCTAACGTTACACTACATTAATATCAATTTACAACATGGAATCTTTTCAGCATAAAAATAATACCGAGTGCGCCAAGAAATGTTTTATGAAAAGTGCGTTTTAAGACGTCTCATGAAGACTGCTGGATAAATAGGAACGAAACAAGCTTTGGTTGATAGCTGAATGGAACGAAACGGAATGACAGATTTCAGCCAGGAAACATTCTAAAATTAATTGAACATGCTGGCTATTCAATACGATATTACAAAATGTTATTGCTTTGATATTTACGGAGCAGTAGCCTTCCAAACAGCGTGCATTTTCTCTGACTCACCCGGTATATATTCATTTACGATTACTGATTTGGTAGATCAAAAGTCTTGTGAAAGTAAAACAAGGTACTTACCACTTCTCAGCAGTTCAAAAGCACGATACTCCTAAGAGAAAATGTATTTAGAAAAAAACATGTTTTCGAATGTCTGACTTCTTTAACTTATTGTAATTAAAGGTCATATACTAATGCAAAGAATTTTCTTGAATGAACAGAGAATCAAAGGACAACCAGCGGAAAGAATGGAGAAGGTTTTTAAAATGCGATAAAGAAAAACCGTGGGTATAGCATGTAGCTTAAAGCTGTGAGAAATAAAAGAGAGTCAGCAGCTACTAGAAGCCAAGCTGCACCAACAGCCTCTTAAAATCGAACATCAGTCATCTATAAATGCGATAAAGAAAAACCAAGGGTACGACATGGAGCTGACAAATATGGGAAATAAAACCAGAGTCACCGGCTACTTGGAGCCAGATTGCACTAATAGCCACTTAAAAATTGAACATAAAATATCTATAAATACGATAGACACAACCGAGGGTATGGCATGGACCTGCAAAATGTGGGAAATAAAACGAGAGTCACCGGCTGGCTACTTGGAGTCAGATTGCACTAATAGCCATTTAAAAATCGAACACCAAAGATCTGAAACTGCTATCAAGAAAAATAAAGGGTATGGCATGGAGCTGACAAATATGGGAAATAAAACGAGAGTCACCGGCTACTTGGAGCCAGATTGCAGCTATTATAAGCCAAACTGCACTAACAGCCATTTAACAATCGAAAATCAGAGATCTATAAATGCGACAAAGAATAACCAATAGATCAGTAGATCTCAATAGATTCAATAGATCAATAGATCAAAATTCAATAGATCTTACCTCCAGTTCAGTGAAAATTTTCTTCAAATGCCTGAAGCATCCCTATGAGAAAAGGAGATGAATCAAATTTACGCGAAGTACGACGACTAAGGACAGGCTGAGAGATCTCGCAGTATTGAGCATCGAGAGTGAAATTGCAAGAACCGTTGACTTAATGACAGTATGCCTGACTTTGGAAACATGAAAGTCCGTTAAGTATTGTTTTGAGTGTTACAAACCGTCGTATTGATATTTTCATTTTGCTGACACAAAAAGGTGTCCTTGATTCATAAATACCATTTTTTGCATAACCTTGCCATGGAATGTTTAAGCACTTTTTTAAAACTATTATTCCTGAACAGGGCGTTTCCCGGGAGTCTGAAGGGCGTGGTCACGAAGCCTTCCTGTAGATCACTCCAGGGCCCTCGACGGCCCTGGTTTTGAGAACAATATGATAATCAAGTGTGGGTGATTTTTTAAGAACAATGTTGTTGTGCGTGTTGTACGTCGTTTGTATAAGTATAACAGTAATTTCAATAAAAATACGACTTGTACGAAGAATATGAATAGATTTTTTAAGAAGTTGTAGTTTTTCTGCAGCGAGTGAAATGGGTACTCGGTGCTTCTCCAGTGTTTGAAAGTCTGACAATATAATTAGCAAATAAATATAGATAATTATAGATGTACTCTTCAACTGTACACTATATATAATAATAATAAATAATGTTTTCAAAGGCGTATAGCTCTGATAGCTATATAAAAGCTCATTAATGCCAACTATCTAATCTATCATATGTTACAATGCAAGAAATATATTATAAAGCAAGAATAAATTAAATAAAACCTAAGCCAGAAATAAATATTTTACACAATCTACAGTCACACTCTATTTTGTAGATTCTTCATTTTTTTAAAAGCTGTCAATGATTTTGGGACTCTCTAATACTTTGCTCTAATACTGTGAGGTAATTTTTGCCACAGCTTTTGACCCAAATATCTCATAATTTCTGTGCCATAAGAAGTTGTCCTGGCATTTAATAAGCCAAGAGTATTCTTATTTCGCAAGTCATATTGCACATCTCTTGCCTCGAAAATTTCACTCATTAAACTAGGATTTAGGTTATATTTGCTTTTGTATATTTCTATCATCAAGTAATGTAGATTGCGTTGGTGAACGGATACTGCATTATCTAATTTCAATAAAGTTTCATAGTCCGCATGACTGTTTTTATCACAGGCTGTAGGAAACATTCGGATTGGTCTCTGGCAAATGTTGTGGTCATAGGTTGCGGTTTTAAGATTAAATTAACCGCGATGTTTTCACAGCGGCTTCCTGTTGACGGTTGACTCAGCAGACGCTAATCTGCCCATCGGAAATTGGAGGAGTTTCCCTTTGAGTGGCATTATGGCTTCAGGTCACGTCAATCTGCCATGCGCAGCGTCTGCTGGGTCAACCGTCGAGTGGCTACTAAATAACAGGAAGCCGCTGTGAAAACATCGCAGCTAATTTAATCTTAAAAACCGCAACCTATGACCACAACATTTTCCAAAAACCAATCCGAATGTTTCCTACAGCCTGTGTTTTTATACACAATTCTGATAAAGTAAGGTGGGGCAAAATAGGTCAGAGTGGGTTAATATGGGTCATTGACAAATTCAAGAATTTCACTGTTATTGTGCTTTAATTCAAAGGAAACTAGTTTCTATTATGAACAAATAAAATTTTATTCATCCAAAAACATCCAAGTTTACAAACAAGGACACTTGCCTCAACTCAAATTAAGTGACCCATCTTACCCCTCAGCACTTAAATTTTGGCTTGAGGGCAACAAGCTATCGCTAAATGTCGTAAAAACGCAAGGGATGATCATAGGTAGTAGGTGCAAACTTCAAAGTAACAATTTGCCTAGTTCTTCTAAACCTGACCTGAACATTGGTAATGAGGAGATAACTATGGTTAACAACACCAAGTATCTAGGTTTACATGTTGACCATCAACTCAAATGGTCTACTCAATTTTCCTCTACGATTAAGAAAGTTTCTAGGGGTATNAGGTAGTAGGTGCAAACTTCAAAGTAACAATTTGCCTAGTTCTTCTAAACCTGACCTGAACATTGGCAATGAGGAGATAACTATGGTTAACAACACCAAGTATCTAGGGTTACATGTTGACCATCAACTCAAATGGTCTACTCAATTTTCCTCTACGATTAAGAAAGTTTCTAGGGGTATCGGTATGTTAAAGTATTCTAAACGACACCTACATAAGGAGAACCTTATGATGCTGTATAGAAGTCTCATTGAGCCCTACTTTAGTCATTGCAGCCCTGTTTGGGGATCTTGCGGTGCTTCGCCCTCGATAAGTTGCAAAAACTTCAAAATCGAGCTGCCAGGATAGTCACAAACAGCCCCTATGGCACGTCAGCTCCGCCATTAATCAAGAATCTCGGTTTGCTCACTATTAGAGAACTGATCGATTTTGAGACTAGCAAGATGGTACATAAATTTCAGAATGAAATTTTTGCCCCTGATTACTTGGGAAGCATCTTCAAAAGGTATCTGAAGCTACTGACCGTCAGCTGAGGAACTCGAAAACAAGCATTAGGTCACCTCTACTGAAAACTTCAACTGGTCAGAAATATTTTGTCTACAGAGGCACTGGAATGCCCTAGATAGTGGTGCCAATGCATCATCTTCCCTCTACACTTTTCGAAGTAAATTTAAAGCCCAATTATGACTCAACTCGTTTTCCTTTCGTTTTTAATCGATGAATATTGTAAATAGGTCTGTATTATATATTTAGTTATTATCAAATTATTATTTTAGCTCCATGTAAAACAGTATTTAAATATTGAGTGGATTACCATGGATAAAAAGTTAAAATGAAAAATGAAAACCAAATCTTCATGCCAAAAGTTTCTCCGACAACCCACTGCGCCACTCATAGTTATGGCTTCAAACTGACACAATTGTATGAGAGAAAATAAAACATCAGATTGAAAACATTGAACGAATACAAGGAATCACGTCGTCAGTCTAAGCCTTCATCAGAGGGAGCCATGCATATGCATTAATAATCAATCGGCTTCATTTACTAACTGTGTTGTCGCTAAATTTTGGTGGTGCCATATCCATAAGATATATTCTTGTTTCATTATTTCTTGTTACACAGTAAAGAGCGATTGAATCTAGCAAAGCGAAGAGAAAGCAACCCATTTCTTGCAAATTAATTCATTTTAGACCTGTAACATAATTGTTTTTGCTTGGTTCTCTTGTTTTAAACTTTAGATGAAGCTAGACTTATGAACAAAGAACTACTATCACAAAACTAAAGGTTGTCTCACATTAGTTGTCAGATCCGTAGCTTTTGATGATTGATGTGACAGTACATAGTGATCAGCGATTGCACAAAAGAGATATCCACGACCGATGAGTCAAGACGGAAATATAAAAAACAACCTGGTTAAATATATTTCTTTAATTCAGAAGTTGAGAAATAAAGTCTGAACACTCAACTCATTGACAAAACTACAAACTTAGCTCATTAACAACAGCCTTAAGTAATTCTGAATGTGTCACATCAGAGAGGTCCCAGTTGATACAGTTCTTGAAATGCCCTCTTTGAACAGTTTTCAGATCGCAAAAGAGCTTTGACAATGAAGGATTTTCCAAAAATCTCCTTTGCGTACGTTTGATTGAAGAAAAGCATGCAGCAGCACTTGTTTCGCATTTTTTGCTGCTTAACCAGGCAATGAGCTGAAAATTGTCGATAATTGAGTGAACAGACTGTAAAGTCCGGACCAAACGAGCAAACGTTATTTCCAAACAAAATTTTGCCCGTTTGGTCACGTCGCAAAACGATGCTTGACAAACATATTTTTGATAGTGTCATAGTGACAAGCAGAAAATGTTTTTTGAACAGTTTCAAAAACAGTTTCAAAAACATTTTCGAACATATTCTGCTTAATTCTGCTTGTCAAGTGTTTGCGACGTCGCCTAACGAACAAGGACAGATTATGTATCATCAGTTGCTTTGGATCGACACCTCAATTCAAAGCGATTAGCAATTGCAGACAAAAGAAATTCTCTCGACCAGTAATTCAAAACAAACCAAAACAAAACAATTTGTTTCACTTTTCAAAACGTCAAATGGGCAGAAGTCTATTTCATTTCGTGGACCTAAGCTTTGGAACAAATTAAGCTTGGATGTCAAACATGCACCCTCTCTTCCTACCTTCAAAAAAAGGTTAAACGAGCCATTGCAGAGAGTTTGATTTCACTTTTCCTTTGATTTAAATTTCGTATAATTTTGTTATGGACATTTTTAGTTTTTCTATTGCTATTTATCTTAAGTTAGCAACATTTGTAAATTAGGTTTTTACTTTGTAGTCTTTTTGCACGGCCCCCTGTAAAGCAGTCTCCACAGGACTGACGGGGCTACCGTGGTTAAATAATATAAAATGAAATGAAAATGAAAGACGCAAAAGTTGCCCTGAAACAAGTCGGGAAAAATGTCGCCTTGTGCACGCGAAAGGTGGTTTTTTAACAGAAGTCATGAGTAAATATCGAAAGAAGAAGGATATATCTAAACATCTATGCCTCTGGCATTCTATTTGTTTGGTTCAGAACCCGATTGGTAGGCGATTCAATTCTCGTATTTTTTTGGTGTAATTAAAATACTTACTGCTCAGCTTCTAAGCCAAATAAAGAGAATGCCCGAGGCAGTTGCTTAGATATATCCATCTTCTTTCGATATATGCCCATGTCTTCTCTTAAAAACCATTTCTGGAATGCACAACGAGCAAGCTAGCTGCCTGGGTTTCAGAGCAACTTTTGCGGCGGCTTGCTTTATTTTGAATTACTGGTCGAGAGAATTTCTTTTGTCTGCAATCGCTAATCGCTTTGAATTGCGGTTTCAATCCAAAGCAACTGATGATATTGTGATACAAAAGCTGTCCTTGTTCGTCTAACGGGGAAATATTTTCGGCAAGTAAATCTCAAATGTTTGCTCGTTTGGACAGGGCCTAAGCGTTTGAATTACACAATCTACAAAACCTGCATTGCGTACAGCTCGACGTCTTGGGTTAATACGAGAAATGAACGCGACGGATGCTTCGATTTATCCTTTTATCAGAAAAAGGATGAATCATCTAGAGCATTTCACCTTTGTACACTACATAAAATCCCCGCCCTGGCAGAATAAACGACAGTAATAATGAGATATGAAAAAACTACCTCCGCAATCTCTAAGTCTTCTTCGTGTGACTTTCCTTTGAATATCGGCTGTAAAAGAATGAAATTATCCGTTGAATAAAAGTGTCGATTGAAACTAACCCTTTTTAGTGATTTGTCCATAAGAAAGGAGGTTGCACCTATTATACGGGTACCCTATGAACTGGAAAAAGCGACAAACTAACAGAGAGAGAGAGGTAGTTTATTGAGCTTTTAAAGACCTGTAAGTTGCAGGTTGGGGGTAAGACAGAACCAGGGACGTTGTTCCAAAAACGACAGAAGTCCAGGAATGAAGTTGTTAGAGTAGGACGCAGTGCGAGAAATTGGGAGTGAGACAGAATATTTTCCTTAAGAGGGGAAAGTGGGGAAAGTTGCTCTCAAAGGCTCAAGCATAACGCTGGTGAGGAGCTCCTGAGAACAATACCATTGAAAGTAGCGGTATAAAAGACACGAGCAGAAACAGGCTTGCGAACTGTTTCCATACGTGTTAAGATGCTATTACTAGCAGTATTAGGGTTGGCTTCAAAGTTAGCTAGCAAAACTGCTAAGAAGTTGGCCCGCAAATTGTTCATTCATTATTTCACGTAGCGGAAGCCAGGGTTCTTGGATCTGGGAATTCGAAATTCTTTTTGGCCACACCTTTAAGATTGCCGTAAAACGCTCTTCTTCTAGAAAGAGCAAAAACTTCCCATAGTGCAATCTATCAATTTTTCGGATGACAAAAATGCTGTGGTAAAAAGACAACTACCTGTATATTTTTAAATTAGTTTTAAGCATAAATCAGACGATGCTCTTCGAATTGTTCAAATCGCTTCTGCAGTATGCTCTTAAAACTACGGATAATATTTACATTTTAGTAGCATCAGGCGTGGTCTCAAAGTTTTATGGAGAAGCAAAAATTGTTCTTCTTGGTAGCAGCGGGAGAGATCTTTTAAAACGCCCCTAGATTTTCCAAATTGTACCTATAAAAGATACAACTGTCGACCGTTTTCAAATTGGGTAAATAGAAGGCTCGGAGTTACATAACTTAACGCTTGAATATGCTACATGGGATTAAAGCTGAATTCATAGGTAAAACATTTTAAGCTGCACATAGCCGTACACAGATTTTCTCGATCATTTTGTTAGAGCCCAGGGAGGTGCGAGCGGGAACTGTAGCTTTCCAGAAAGATATAAAGCCAACAGCGTGATTTTTTAAACTTTTGATACACTATTTAACATTTTCGCAGTTTGGCACTTACAACAACTTTTGCATGTTCACAGTAACTGGTGTGGCTTCAAAATTTAAAGTAGGAGCATCACAAATCGCTCTCCTCGCGGGTGAGTTCTCCCAAGTAAACACTTCGCAAAAGTCGCGGTTTGCAGGATAATTATTAAAAGTTTGGCTCCATTGTTTTACATTTTAGCAGTTTGATTCTTAATATAATAAGCTTAGTAAGATAAACTTTAACATTTTCACAGTAACTGGTGTGGCTTCCAAATTTAAAGTAGGAGAATAACAAATCGCTCTCCTCGCGGGTGAGTTCTCCCAAGTAAACACTTCGCAAAACTGGCGGTTTGCAGGATAATTGTAAAAAGTTTGGCTCCATTGCTTTACATTTTCGATTCTTTGATTCTTAATACAATAAGCTTAGTAAGATAAACTTGTACATTTTCACAGTAACTGGTGTTGCTCCATACTTTAAAGTAGGAGAATGACAAATCGCTCTCCTCGCGGGTGAGTTCTCCCAAGTAAACACTTCCCAAAAGTCGCGGTTTGCAGGATAACTATTAAGAGTTTTTGGCTCCATTGTTTTACATCTTCGCAGTTTGATTCTTAATGCAATTTTAACCTATAACAGCATCAGGCGTGCCTTTAATGTTTAAATGTTTAAAGTTTACAGCAGGAAACCTTAAATCACTTCCCTTGCTTATAACGGGTGAGCTCTTGAAAAACCATCAATCGCTCAAAGCCCTAAAGCCCGGGGTTTGCTAATATCTACATATACTTAAACGAAAATTGACCAAAACATAAAGATAAATATAAAAGATATTCAATTAATAGTCTTCAAATGAAAAAGGTCAAGACGAATTTTGAAACTAAACTAGTCTTCTGATTTTCAAACCATGTGAAGATCTTCTACCACCGGCTGTCCCAAAAAATCCAGTTTGAAAACTACCAACAATTTGATTAAGGCCAATCTTCACATTTCTTTTATTGACAACTAGATCAAGGACCAAATTATTTCCCAGATATAGCTTATCTTTTTGATCGGTTCAAAAATTAACAGATTTGGCTCATTTTGGAGCTTCCTGGTTTTAAAGCATGCTACTAGGAACCATAGATGATTACCAGATTGACTTTTTTGTGTATGTCAACCTTCTAACTTGGTCATAAAATGTCAGAAAGAAATGCACTGGAAAAATGTCAAAAATACTAACTTAGCCGTTGAACCGGTGTAACCTGACTATATTATACCTTTTTTGGTGAAAAAAAATTGCGATCCCTACCCCCCGCAAATGACCGGCAGACATGACGATAGAACAAATGTGAAAAAAATTCCAGAGTTGTAATGCCTCCTTTAGGCGTGGCAGGATGAGAAAGTTTCGAATTTACCCCCTCTTTCTCCGTCTCTACTAGAGACGAGGCACGACTCCAAATTATCCCTCTCTATCCGAGTCTGAGACAGAGGGGAAGCACGGCTGCAGTTTAACCATGGCTCTGCGACAACAAATGTGCAAAAATTCCAGAGTCGTAATGCCTCCTTTAGGCGTGGCAGGGTGACAAAGTTTCGAATTTACCCCTTTGAGTCGAAATTTGGTTCTTAGCCAAGATTGACAATGTTGCTGGAAGAGTATGCTCAAAATAAGGTGGGGGCACCAATATATGGAATGCGTCAATTAGGTCAGTTTTTATAAGCATCGATGCATCCAAAAAGTGCATTTTTTGCTCAGCCGGTACGATTCAGGTGGAGAATGGTTCTTCTCCGCTGACCTTTAAACTCATCTATTAATAAATGTATGATATTGAGAAAACAAATGGAAGCTTAAAAGGGACGAAGAACTAGCTCAAGAGACAGAAGACGTACCTGAGGAGCATTTTCAAAGAATTTTGCAAACGGAAATTCTTCTTTGATGGCATTCACGTCTTTACCCTGTAATAAAAGTAGAGGAAGGTCAAGAGTAATTGAACAAAAAGAGTGTTCCAAACTGAATATGAAGCTTGCAGCTACATGACAGCTGGGGGACAAACCTGGTTGCATACAGTGTGGGGCTAGGCAACTTTCTCAATCTGGATTTCCACAAGGTGCAAAATATCGCGCGCGCTACATTTTATTGTTTATCAACAAAATGTTGACTCTATGACCGACGTCTTAATAGAGTTAGCCAATCAAATCAGTCAAAATTGTAGCCCGTGACGTTTTGCGCCTTGTAGAGATCCAGCTGCACAGCCTTGCGTTTTCTCTTGTAAATTTCGAGAAAAAACTGCAAGGCTGGTATCATAATACTGTAGTGTTTCGTCTATTTGGAAATAAATACCTCTTGTGCTAGCAACTACTATAGTGAGTGCCGTGCACTGTTTTCAACACCAATTTTAGAACATGTAGCAAGAGTTCAAAACATTGAACAATCAATGTGGGAAGAGTAAGAGAAATATGTTCACTGAAACATTTCGATCTTTCCTTCAGCAAACAACAAGGCCTAAAAACGTCCTCACTTTGAACTTATACAAAATTGTCCTTGCAACTTTTCTGGGTTATTACATTAACTTTTTCGATTTGATTATTTTGTCTTTCAGGCATGCTTTTCTCTTCTACGCATACAAATGCAATGTCAACTCTGTCAAACCGCAATTAGATCATTGGGCAACAGCTTTGTAAAGAAAAATAGTCGTAAGAGACATCGATTTCAATGCCTGAATTGAGAAGGATTAGATGATGCGCAGCAATAAAATGCTATGACTTTGTATCCGCATATATGGTAAAAGGTGAAGTGTTGTGGTGCAGCGATGTAGGAAGATTAGATGATACGCAGCAATAAAATGCTATGACTTTGTATCCGCATATATGGTAAAAGGTGAAGTGTTGTGGTGCAGCGATGTAATCTTCTGACTTTGCAGCAAGAATAGTTGAGAGGGCAGCGGTTCGAACCCCGCCTCATCATATCAGCGTCATGATAAGGTGAAATGGGCTTCTTCTTAGTTAGTATCATCTTCTTTTTAGTAATAGTAGTTACGTGTATTTCTTAACTTTCTATGTAATGGCCCCGGGGTAGTCATAGTCTTTTGCTCCCAAGGGTATCGCTGTCGTAGTGTTTGTAAAGTAGCTTGTAGTTTATAGTAGAGGTAATTTGTTTTGTAAAATTTTATGGACTATAAAAAAGAAATGGGCTTGATTAGCGATTCAAATACTTTTGTGATTCCAACGCTTGGAGCCGAACACCCGCAATCACCTTCACAAGCACATTCACCATATATGTCTTATTAGGTACTGAAGTTTTCAAAATTTCAAAGTGTACAAAGGAATGTATCATGATTAGCCCTTTCCACACTGGTATGAATTTAAGTCAGATTTTGGACAAATGATCCATGTAGACAAACAAATCGTCTTCGAAAAATCGTTTGGATAGACGAATAAATAGACGGCCAAAATCAGAAGACTTGTATGTCGAAAATTTTGCCCGTCCCGTTTTCACACTACACGATTTGTCCTTTAAAATAATAATAGTAATCAATTTATTTAACGTTGGCGCTACACAGCTATGTACAGTAACAATTAAAAATAATACTACACTAGCTAATCCAAACCAACTGCGAAAACTAATACAATTCAATATATACATATACATGATTAAATAAATAAGATTTCAAATACATAGCATAAAATTTCCAGACACAATTAAAAATTAGCAGGATAAAAATCCGTGAAAGTCCGAGCTATGGTATGAAAGCGGTATCAAAACTTAGTATCATACAAATCCAAGTTAAATGTCCTACATAATCTGCATGTGCATTCAGCGCCATTCCAACTTTTAGCTTTTTTCTTAAGCTCAGTAATAGATTGAGCATTCCTTTTATGCTGAGGAAGAGATAGCCAAAGACGTTGCCCTCTATATTTGATAGTCTCGGAACCGTAATTTGTTGTTCTTGCCTTTGGTAGCACAAATCACAAAGGACTTCTACGATGACTTGTCCGTCCAGACGATTTGTTCGTGTTCTAGTGTGAAAAGAGCAATCTAAACAACAACATTCAAAGCAGGGTTCTTTTTTAGTTTCCCTTGTCATATTCAATAAGCAAGGTAGCCAAAAATAGAATATTTGTGAAATAGAAGATGCACGGTGCTTCTTTTAAAACTATTTAGTCGTTTGGGGCGGGCTTCAGGATTTGCATCTAGCCCAAAGGAGACATGAATATCGATAAAAAATATTATAAACTACCTTTTTCTTCAATTTGCTTTGATACTCTTCCCAGCGTGAGATAACCTGCAATTGAATAAGAAAATATATGATCAGAAAAATTACTAATCTTTTAAATGAGAAATCAGACCCCTTCTTCTCCAGAGTGGCTGAAAATAAAACCTTTCCACTATTTTTGTGACAAGATTATTTGCAGAAGATTAAGAAACAGCTCTTCGGAAAACGTGCAGATGAGCTATTTTAAACGAGATACACAAAGTATTAGAAGATAAGAAAGTTTTGAGGTGAATAATTTATCTCCTTTTGATCGCTACACTGCAGTTTTAAAGAATTAAAAAGCGTCGAGTGGAGTTAAGCTATACAGTAGCCTCCTTGAAGCAGACAGGCCTGTTTCCATCGTTCACTAAAAACCAGGCAAGGCACTGAAATACCTATTTCATGGCCAATAACGAGCCTATTATTACTGTTTGCAAGGTCCATGATGAAAAATAGTACGACTCGGAGATAGTTGGCTCAACTGTGCTTTAACTTGTTCGTTTCAATGGTTGGTTTCAAAACTCAACTGTGACTTAATTTGTGAAGTTACAAAAACAGAACTTTTCAGAAGGTCATGTTATAGATACATCATCACTTCTTAAGTTGAAATTTACATGCGACCGTTGTACTTTTCCCACATCCAGAAACTTTTTGAACGCCCCTCGTATGAGAGCTTACGCAACTTATTAAGAACGACGTCGATAGAAGAATCAGGCCATTTTGAAGAAAAACGCTAAAACGCTAAGATTGCTTAAATAGGAATAAATCATGGCAATGCAGTGAAACAGCAAATCAGAAATGAGTCTGGTATCGCGTGAATGCAACAATAGTGAACAAGGCTTAAATTTTGTATAACAAAACATTCACGTCTCTAATATGAAAAAGTGATCTGAAAGCCGCAAAACAGACTTCAATCTTTATTCTCTAAGCACGGCCGTCATTAGTTGGAACGTGAAAATAGCCGTGGCATGAATATTTTCAGCGAGTTTAATAATTTCATGTGAATGCATACAGGGGTAAATAATCTTAAAAGCTTTCCAAATTTTTGCTCCATAGAAACTGGTCCCCGCGTCATAAACCAAAAAGCTTCCTCAATAACAGAATCTATTGTGAACGGCTCTTATGCAAACTGATGGTGAAGGTGTCGGTGAAGCTGCGGTTTTTAGCGCCAAGCGCTGGGATCGCAAAAGTAGAGAAGATCTAATCGAGTCCACGACTCCTTGTCACGACACTCAAGTGGTGGGGCTCAAATTGGGCTCGAACCCTGTCCGCCTGACCGCAAAATCAAAGGATTACACCACAGAGCCACAACATCTTCAAAGTACTCGAAATGGTGGACTCCATGGTCTCGTAAAATTAGCTCAAATTTTTGAAACACCGCTTTGTAATAATGATCATAATGTAATTCTCTCTCCTATTCCTACTTTTAGTTGAGTTGCTAAACTCTAAACCTTACGTTTCTACAAATTTCGTCTTCTATTTCAATCTCGTCTTCGTTTCTTCCATTTTGTTTGTTCTTTAACCTACTTCTGCGTCCACGCGAGAGCTAAAGCTTTTATTAGATGATTTATCTGCAAAATACATGATATGCATATTGACGCGTTCGATTGCGAGTGAGTGGCAAATTGAGTCCATAATGGCGGACGCGAGCTGCGAAGCTTCGGGTGCACCTTCTTCTGGCACCAGGATCACATACTTGGAGTATAAAAATTTTCTTAAAAATTAGCCTAGGTGAAAGCTGAGATTTCATAGTGCCTAATCTTATTGATGTTTGACATTCTTATTACCCGATTGAAGCGAGACTGAGGAAATAAAATCAAGCTTGTGGCCTAAGGATTTTTCCGGACCCTTGAAATTCCCGCCAAACCGGATTAATCTGTGCAGCGCGCGCAGGTCTGGGGATGAAACAAACATTGGCCTAGCATATTTCAGCTCTGTTTCTTCGACATGCAGCCTGAAAAACACTTCCAGGGCTGCTGCTTGTATAAATACATTGCCTCAAAGTGGAGTGCTCAAGTTCCATGGAATTCGAAGGAAGCATGCACGAGGTTTTCGTTCGTTTACCGAGGCAGAGATTGAGAGCTCTCCCAGCTTGGATACTGGTTGAATTTGCACATCCATGTTTTCTCAGGTAGGCCATGCTGTTTATATTTTGTTTTCAATTGTTTTTTGTCGTTATCATTGCGTTTTGCTTACTGAATATCTTCCGAAAATAAATTGTTTCCGCCATAAATATTTCACACAGAGAAAAGACACGAAAATAGAACGCGCTTGGAGATTTATTTTGATTTCATTCCTTTGCAGGAGAAAAAGATGGCGAAGTTTCTTGCCAGATGTCGACACACGACTTTGCCACCGAAAAAGAGCATCGAAAAGACTCCAGTTGAGCCGTCTATCCTCGAGAGTGGTTGCAAGAATGATACATTGTGACTGGCTTCCCTTCCCCTGCATTCAGGTAAAGATGAAAATAGCTGGTTTGGCTGGCTGATTATCCTGTGTGTTGCTGCACTCCCAAACAATTTCAACAGGAAGCTTGGGAATTTTAGACGGTTTTCATTGCTGAAGAGAGGGTTCAGCAGCCACAAGAACAGTGTTTACAGAATCTCCTACAAATTAAACTTTGTTTTATCTCAGCAAGTTACAAATTTGTGCCAAATTATGTCATACAGAAAGGAGACATTCTTTGAAGAAAAACATTTAATAGTATGCTGCCATTTATTTGTTGTGATGATTTCCTAATATAGATAACTTTGTTGAAGCTATACATGCTCCTACTTGACTGCTTCTGTGAATATTCTTTTAGCTTTGGATAGTTCTGTGACCCTGAGATTTGCTGTAGTTTGAATAAAAAAAATTTCATTCATTGGAATTATGTTTTCATTAAAGATCTGGAATAAAATTCTTCCTCTGTGATAAATCTATTTTGTATTGCCATGGTACAAGTACTTTGGAGCATTCATTTTAAGAGAATTCTTTTCTCACAAAGTTTATGTGACAAAAGCGTGAAGTGCCAATGTTTCATGGAAAAGTTTTGATGGAACTGTGAAAATAGCGCCTTAAATCAACAACATTTGCATGATAGAAAATCATAACTTTTTAATTAAAAGNAGAAGGTGCGCCCGAAGCTTCGCAGCTCGCGGCCGCCATTATGGACTCAATTTGCCACTCACTCGCGATCGATGACGTCAATATGCATATCATGTATTGGAAGAATATTTACCCCTAAATGCAGGACGTCATCAGCTTGCTACTCATACCCCTTAATACATGTGTTTGCAGGTTCGTGAGGGAAATATCATCCTTTGTTGTGGAGGTGTAAAATACATTAACTTACCTGATACAAATAGAAATGTCCAGCTGTCTCACATGTATATGATACATCACCAATCACATTCAAACTTTCCTGGAAAGAAATAAAGATCTAGAAGATATAGCTTCTGTTTTATGAAATGGCTGAACACTCATCAAAATTGGCCCTTTTCACACCAGAAGACCTACCCTGGGTGCCAGAGCCTCGTAGTAAACCGGAACTTTATTTTTCTTATTTTTTATTTTTTTAAGGCTCTGGTATCCAGGGTACAGAAGACCAACAAATTGCCTAGACGGATGAGTCCTCTGACAGTTATTCGTCTGGTGTGAATTCTAGCCGGAATTTTTACGATTTACCCGTGTAGACAAATAAATCATCAACGAATAATCGTCAGAGCAGACGAACAGATAGACAAACGAAAATCAGACGACTTGAGCGCTATTGAAAAACGAATATAACAATTCTTCGAAAGTAGTCAATTATTAAAATGATGAGTGACTTGGTATTAACTAGTCATTTATTACTAACCGGTGAATCAAGCAACTCAACAGTTTAAATGTAACTATGCGCAAAGAAGGGCATTCGTAACAATAGCATATATTGCTATTCATAAAAAAGGCTGCATAAGATCGAGGGGCAAAGCACTGATTTTTTTTCGTACACCTTCATTGAAATCACAAAAAAATCACAAAAAAATCACACAAAAACTCACGAAAAAATCACAAAATCACAAAAATATCACAGAATCACAAAAAAATCACAAAAAATCACACAAAAAATCACACAAAAAATCGCAGAAAAAATCACAAAAAAATCACAGAAAAAAATCACGTGATTTTAAAATCACAAAAATCACGTACACTATTTTGAGAAGTGATTTGCCCCTCGCATAAGATACCCCGAAACACAATGGTTAGTTCACTGATACATACGGAAAGGGTTGGCTTAGAAATAGGAATCTTACCCCGGAAATTTCATCTATATAATTCAGAAGAAAACATCGTTTGAATTTGAATTACATACAATAAAATAGCATAGCCTCTAAATCTTTGGCATTAAAAATAACATTGCACGGATTTAATGGCTTGAAAGGAACTTCAAGTACTTTGCTATAATCCTATATGTCGCATTTCTGATATCTTGATTATTTTCAGATTAACAGTGTCTTCTTTGCTTGGGCCAGTTTTGAGAATGTGACGTCATCAAATTGCTAAATCGTAAACAAGAAAAGCTACAGATTTCTGCTTACAGCCATATTATAGACCTTTATAAACTATGGTTTTCTTGAAGATTGTACCGTTTTTCTTATTTTAATTTAGGATCTAAGATTATTTTAATTTTGTTCAAAAGTTTTCACAAGTTCTTTCAATAAAAAGAAATTACTGCTATTCTGAAAAGAGGGTGGTAAAGGGGGGGGGGGTCACGATCACGAATGACGGGGACACAAATTTTGCTTTTCACGTTTCACGTAAATAAATACTGGCCTTTCACGTTTCACGAGAAAAAAATATAGCTGATCACGTTTCACGAAATAATTTTTACCACCCTCTTTCACGTTTCACGAGAAAAAAATAAAGCCGATCACGTTTCACGAAATACCCTTTACCACCCTCTGAAAATAATCAAGATATTAGAAATGCTACACATAGGATTATAGCAACGTACCTGAAGTTCCTTTCAAGTCATAAAATCAAACGAAAGATGCATCAACCATCCATGCAATGTTTTTTAAACATTTGGAGGCTATTCTCAATAATATACGTTATTAAATGCCGATTTATACAGTCTGCGGAGTTAGCCAATCAGAACTTTAGATTGGCGTCACGTCAGAGGGCCGTAAGTCCCGGGACTGCCCTCACATCTCATACATCCCGCTATTACGTCGCATATAAATACTGTTGGGCTGTATGAATTGTCACATAATATTTTTATTGACAGAATTTGCTCGGGCAATACAGGGATTTTAGCCTGCGGGCAGCCTCAACTGGAGTACAGCTAATATATTTCCGCAAGCAGCATGAGTGGGATAGCCACCAGGTTTCGGGGTATGTTGTGCGACATTATTAATCTACTTATTTTGTGCATTGACTAATCGACCGTAGAAATATCTTTGTTTTCATTTCTAGTTATTGAAAAAGAGAGGTGTTGGAGTTTTCGGAAAAATGTCAAATATGAAGTTGCGAAAAATCCGTAAATGACCAAAGTCAAGGATTTCTGAGAAACAGCTCAAAGTCAATAAAACAAACAATTTAATGAATAACACCATTTCCCTCCTACAGAAAAATCAATGACCATTTCTGGTACCAATTTGGTATATCTGAAGATTTATCGTCTGGATTCTGGAAATAAAGTACTGTTTCCTTGGTAAGCACCGCTGATTTGAACATTTGAGTGTACAATTATTGAATCCTTTTATCGAGAAGTCAGGCAATAGAAATTCCCTTGATAGGTAAACGAATAAAACTTCCATTAAACTGAGTTAGAAAAGATAAACGACTTCAAATCTTGTTACCTGTAAGCGCTGGACTTCTTTAAGGAGATCCAGACGTCTTGCCAAGACGTAGTTTACTCGTCCGTATCTAAAATTGAAAAGAATACAATTGAAAATGGATAGAGAAGCAATTCTGGAACTTTTAAAGAACAAATTTATAGCGATGTTCTTTTCACTCGTTGAACTGCTATCTCGCTAAACATTAGAGTCTTCAGCAGAACTAAAGCTGTTTGTTTTATGCCACACAGTCACTAAGTCCTTCTTTCTTTTTCTTTCTCGTTTGTTAGTACGTCTGCTTCACGTTTGATGAAAGGCATAGAGTGTGAATGGAAAGTCATCCGCACTAAATTTTTTTATATTCAACTCTACATATTTGTGAACCAAGGCACCCTGATTCTATAGCGTGGGCGTAGGACTTTGGGCAATGGGGATTCTGGACGGGAAGCAGTAGCGGCATCAATTGTTGTCGTTGTTTTTCTCTCGGCCGGGCTTGCTGTTGTTCAGCGTCATGCGTCTATTGCTGGCCTGACATCCAACGTGAAACAGGTCCCAGTATTTGCCAGTAAATAATCGTTTATGTGTAGCTTCTTGTAATTGTATATTTAGTTGTAATTCAGTTGCATTTTCTTTATGCAATGGCCATGGGGTAGTCATTGTATTTTTCTCCCTGTGGTATCGTCCCTGTAGTGTTGTATAGTAGTATAGTAATTAGAAAGTATAGTAGATTGTAACATGTATTGTAAAATTTTAGATGAATATAAAAAAAAAAGAACTAAAGCTGTGTGCTCATCATAGTCATGAGGGCCATTGGGATAAGAACCTAACCCTTAGTGCAGCAAGAGCACCACATTCATAANTTTTATATTCAACTCTACATATTTGTGAACCAAGGCACCCTGATTCTATAGCGTGGGCGTAGGACTTTGGGCAATGGGGATTCTGGACGGGAAGCAGTAGCGGCATCAATTGTTGTCGTTGTTTTTCTCTCGGCCGGGCTTGCTGTTGTTCAGCGTCATGCGTCTATTGCTGGCCTGACATCCAACGTGAAACAGGTCCCAGTATTTGCCAGTAAATAATCGTTTATGTGTAGCTTCTTGTAATTGTATATTTAGTTGTAATTCAGTTGCATTTTCTTTATGCAATGGCCATGGGGTAGTCATTGTATTTTTCTCCCTGTGGTATCGTCCCTGTAGTGTTGTATAGTAGTATAGTAATTAGAAAGTATAGTAGATTGTAACATGTATTGTAAAATTTTAGATGAATATAAAAAAAAAAGAACTAAAGCTGTGTGCTCATCATAGTCATGAGGGCCATTGGGATAAGAACCTAACCCTTAGTGCAGCAAGAGCACCACATTCATAAGAATACTAGGCAGTCTGTTTTTTAGAAAAATGTGTTCTTGCTTGCAGGGTTTTACGTTACAGTCCTGGCTACAACTCACCAATAAAATGGGGACATGTTACTACATGATCCCACCCCCTGGCTAGACCTGGATATATCAGATAGCGAAAATAAACTGTCCTTTTCCTACCTACTGAAATCTTTCTCAGTTTCCAGCATTTCTTCTCCGTGCCCAAGACGCAATAAATGTCTTTCGTCGATGTCTAATGCCATGATCTTCTCAAAAATTTGATTCAAAGCCTAAAATTAAAAACAATTCAAAGTCTTCTTGCAGGTACAAAATTTGAAAATTTAGAAATTCAAAAACTCAGAAATGTTTATTCATGAAACTAACAAACATCGAACACTAAACCGAAATTTACAGCATTAGAAATGATTTTATTTGCAAAGATATGAATCAACAAATAAAAACATTACGCTACTGGATTGCCGCCGATGATTTGTGATTGTCTTCGGTGGTTTACAGCTAACAATTTAAAATTAACGGCATTGGAGAATGATGTCAGCTACACAACACAGTAAAAGGCGTCAGAAAGAAATTTGGGAATAAATCTTTGGCTGATTTTGAAACAAAATACGAAAACAGAGGCAGAAAGAGCAAACAAGTAAACACAAAAGGAAACAAAAGATAGTTGTACTGCGCCAAGCAAGATTGCTATGGAAGGAGAGCAAATTTGTCTAAGATGAAATAAACGAAATCTGTCCTGATTCCTATCTTAAAAGGGCCTCAAAGAGAATCAAGATGAGTGAAATAAATAAATAAAAAATTTCGTGGGAAGAAGAAAAGCATTTTGTGTCTGCAGTCTACTGGTGCTTGTGACGACTTGGTCGAGGTGACAAGTGATGAAGAGAGTGAAGATGTGGACAGTGATTCTGGCATGACATTTATACTTCTAAGACATTTATTCATAAAAACTCTTCTAAGCACTTTGTCTTTAAAAATTTCTTGTTACCCAACCCTTCAAAAGCACAAATCATTTTTACCCAACCTTTTAACAAGCAGAAAATGGATTACCCAACCAATTTCTCTTCGATGACAACCCGAGGTGTAAATAACGAACGGTCCCTTACTGATTTGTTCTCAATAGGTGCATTTTGTATTGTACTTCATGCAATAGAACTCTCATAAAAATCTCGCCTTTAATAGAAAGTTCTTCAGAACATTTTAAATTGTTTGGGGTTACTTCTTCGGCCCACCCTGTACAGTGGGATCTGAAAGTCTCAAGTCCACTTCCCATATCTGTTTCATTTAATCACACATTAAATACCACTGATTTGTCCATTCGTTCTGAACTAAAAATTTATTTTACTTGTGCCAGTGTTTTGTGAGATACCATAACATATTCTTGACAACCAAATACAAAATTAAAACAAATTTCGTGTTACTTTTTGATGAATGATAAAAATGAGACAAGTTTGGTAGTGGATTCAGACTTTTGGCAATAACTGTGCAGACGATACTTTCTTGATTGTTCTTTGCGAGGAGTTTCTTTACGATTTGATCAAATGTTTTAGGCCCTTTTCAGGCATTTCGCAACCAAGACATTTTCGTAAAGTCAGATTTAGCTATTATTTTTCTTCTTCTATATATTGCTACCTAGCATCCGAAGGTAGTTTTAGGACACTGAGAAGCTAAGCTTATCGAGCAATGTCCTGGTCCTTCCTCTCGATGTGACCACACCTCGCGATTCCTTTAGCCTGGAATTACAGAGAGTTGGCGACTCTCCTCACTCTACGTAGCAGGTTCGACAGGGTGGGGACTCGAACCACCAACCCTCAGGTTAGTAGTCAAGCGCGCTACCGTTGAGCCATCCCCGGTGATTTAGCTATACTTTCAGTGCTCATAAAAACGCGAGATAAACTACAAAATACTTCAATCTCTCGGCTCTCAAGCAGAATTCGATTTAGTCCAATCCATCCGGTACTCTTGCTGCTCTGGATTATCAAAAGTGGGAACTTTTTTCTGGCTCACCCGGTATATATTTTTCATCTGGAAAACCTTCAATATACAAGAGATCTAGCACCAAAGGACATGTGTCTCTAGTCCCTTAAATTCACCTTCTAGTGAAATGCACCGAAGAACAGCAGAGTTGAAACTCGTTTTTGGCCGCCTAACCATAAACGCTGTTTCCATAGGTTCTCATTTTCAGAAAGCTCAGATGAAGCGTAAGCTTAAGTGTTATCCATTACCTGATTTGAATGGGTGACGATTAACGTTCTCTGTCCAGGAAAATTGTGGTAAATATTTGAGATGATCTGCACAGCCACATCAGTCTTGCCAGTTCCAGGAGGTCCTACAACCTTAAATGAAGAAAATATCACCATTGTCAAGTTTATCGAAGTATTACTATTCCTTAATGCACACTTAAAGACTATGTAAGATGCTTAATATAGAAAAAGAAATCATTCTGATAATCATTTGTGCATTTACACTGTATGCTTTAAAACCAAACCGCTCTCATAACAGCTACACCGGGTGCGCCAAAAAAAACTATCCACTTTTGACAGGCCACGATAAATCGTACACTAGACCGATTTTGAAGATTTATGACTTAATCTTTAGCTAAAATCCAGAATTAGATTCTGAGATTTGTTGTAATGTTTTTAGTCTTCTGCTTCTGGAGCTATAAGCGAGTTTCTTAAAACTGTCGGTCTTGAAAACACTGAAAACGATCAAAAATCGTCGATCAAATTTTCTAAAGACTCGACATGACTTGACGAAGAGAAACTTTTCCTGGTGATTTGGGGATTTAGAAATCGATTATTTATATTCTGCATCACGAGTGTTCGTTCAACAACCGCCCTGTTGCGAAATTCTGGAGTAGTTGCAATGACGCGCCAAGCCAAGCCGTTGCAATCATGACAATTCAACGAGAGTCCATGCTTGCTTGACTTCATGGCGCTTCATTGTTTGTCTTTTTAACTCCCTTGACACAGGAACGCAGTACCTACTACCTGCACAAAAGTATAAAATCAATGAAATTACAATGAGAACGACATTTCATTGTATGTTGAAAGTAATGTTACATATCTCCAACATTGAGCAAATGCACGTGTAGCAAAGTATAACTGGTCGATTCTGAATTCCCAAATCACCATGAAAAAGTTTTCTCTTAGTCCATTCACGTCGAGTCTTTACAAAATCTGATCGACGTTTTTTTATCGTTTTCAGAGTTTTCGAGAACAAAATTTTTAAGAAAGTCGCTTATAGCTCAAGAAATAGAGGACTAAAAAATTCACAAAAAATACTAGAATCTAATTCTGGATTTTAGCTAAAGATTAAGTCATAAATCTTCAAAATCGGTCAAGTGTACGATTTATCCTGGCCTGGCAAAAGTGGATAGTTTTCTTGGCGCACCCGGTATCTGCCAATTTAAGCGTATCAAAAAGATAATGATAAAAATATGATAAAAAGCTTTGGATTTA
>REGM01000208.1:479181-495499 GCA_004194415.1 Aurelia aurita | reverse complement strand
GATAAATCGTACACTAGACCGATTTTGAAGATTTATGACTTAATCTTTAGCTAAAATCCAGAATTAGATTCTGAGATTTTTGTAATGTTTTTAGTCTTCTGCTTCTGGAGCTATAAGAGAGTTTCTTAAAATTGTCGGTCTCGAAAACACTGAAAACGATCAAAAATCTTTTTCGAAGAAAAAGTTTTCTCTTAGTCCATTCACGTCGAGTCTTTACAAAATCTGATCGACGTTTTTTTATCGTTTTCAGAGTTTTCGAGAACAAAATTTTTAAGAAAGTCGCTTATAGCTCAAGAAATAGAGGACTAAAAAATTCACAAAAAATACTAGAATCTAATTCTGGATTTTAGCTAAAGATTAAGTCATAAATCTTCAAAATCGGTCAAGTGTACGATTTATCCTGGCCTGGCAAAAGTGGATAGTTTTCTTGGCGCACCCGGTATCTGCCAATTTAAGCGTATCAAAAAGATAATGATAAAAATATGATAAAAAGCTTTGGATTTACTGGTAAAATGTCCAGGTGATGCGATGCTTAGGCAAGTCACCGAAGCAGTCTTTATGAACGAATTCAATCCAACATTGAACACAAAAGAAGAATGGGAAAATTCGAATAAGTTAAGAGAACGGAGAAACGGATTCGAGCCAATCAATTTATCGAACTTGAGATCAAAGAACAGTCTAAGAACGCAACATTCGCGAGATTCAAGCATTCTCGCTGAAGAGGCAGCCGGAGGACTGCGAAAATTTTAAGAAAACAACAACAACAATGTGTAAGTGTGTTTAAAATAATGGTTTATAATAAGAAGGTATGAAATTACCAAAATATAAAAAGATAATGTATTGGTGGAAATATATTTCAGCTTTTCATCTTTTAGCCTAAAGGAAAATTTGAAGGCTGATATTATCATCGAATTTTGCTGAACTTTCAAACTTGTCTTTTTTTGGGACACCCGGTATATCTGGAAAATCTGGCTACCGACTTTCAGCATTGTCTGCCCAAGCACGAAGCAAGCTGATACCGCCTAATCTGCATCAAATGCCAAGTATTTTTAGGCAGGAACCTTTATCAGGGTGGGGATTTCTTGTTCTGCTTGCCCACATTAATTGGGACTTACAAAACTTCTAGGCTCTACTGCGTCATAAAGTGTGGCTCCTCTGCTCAACACTCTTCGCCATGTCCACCACATCATCACCAGGCCTCATTAAAAATATTCGGTGCCTGCGAGCAAATGGTTGGGGAAAATGTGCCTGCAAAATCAAATCACTCTGAGTAGCCTAAAGATGCCAGCAACAGGTGTGTAATGATATTTTGTGCCTGCGAGCGGCGCTTGTGCACATTAATGAGGTCTGATCATCGCTCGGGAGGCTATTAGTTTGTGAGGTTATTCAAGCATGAGACTAGATTGTCTTACCATAGTGAGGCCTGGCTGCATTCCAGATCGAATAGCTTCTATCTGTGTTGCTGTAAATGGTACTGCATTCCTGACGAAGAAGAGAAGGGTCGTCAGAACTGCATCATGTTGATAACTATTAGAAGTCACGTGAAAAAGAAATGTGACATTGTAAGTTTTGGGTATTTTCAAAGTAGCTCAATTTTCTTTCTGCAAAACATTTTGAGACAAATCGGTACAAGTGACAGTAGGTTGAAACTAGCATTTTGCAAGTAAAACTCATATGTCTAAGACAAAGCATACACTCCTACTTGAATAAGTAACGGCTATGACAGACGTACGCGGTGTCCCAAGGAAAAACCTAAACAGACTTAGTTGGGCCTATCGATGAGAATTTATCTTGGCTCAACTTGAGCATAAACACCTTTTTTGTTGATATTAGCGGTTTTAAAGTTGACATACCAAATTACCAATCTTGGAAGTTCAAATTTGCTTCCACCTCCAAACCAGAGATTTGCAGTTTTGGCCTAAGCAAACTCTTGAAGCACAGCTAATATTTCAACAATAGACTTAATAAAAAAATTGAAACAAGACGTGAAAAATTGCAAAGACTAATCATCATGGGAGTTTATTCATCTTTAACAGCACTGTTTTATTACACTGATGAATTGCTGCATGAATGAACTTTACCATGGAGCTCCTTTGATGACCAGTAGTGTCACGTTTATTACATTTGTTAAAACTCGTCTATTGTGTAGTTTTTAATTTTTCTTGACTGGTTTCAAATTTCATCAAGTCTACAGTTGACTTATTCGCTGGGCTTCAAGAATTCGCTTCGACCAAAACATCAAAGCTCTGGTTTGTAGGAGGAGGCTGATGTGAACTTGAAGATTAATATCTCAACTCCCAAATTACCAATAGCAACAAACAAGGTACTCCTGTTCAAGCCAATTATCGAGGAATGTCTTTAAAATGGTTTCGGCTTGATTCAAGATAAATTCTCATCGCTAGGCGCAACCAAATCCGATTACCTTTTATGGGACACAAGGTAGTCCTTGAAAAGATACTGTATTTTTGGGGAAACGTGGCTGAGTAAGTTGACAAGAATGTGGATATCACCTCGAGGACCATGAACGCATGCACAGTAAGTGAATTTTCTTTATTCGATGACGTAATATCACTACTTTCATCACGAGTTTTTCAACAGGTAAAGGGCCACCACCATTGAGACAGGGAAAGAAACCACCTCCAAAACAGAACAATCAATTCTTGACAAGGGTGCAATTAGGTTAACCAAAGAGAAAAGTTTACGGAACAGGTCGCCAAAAATCGTTTCATGGAAGCTTGGCGAAAGAAATGCATTGATCTAGTTAAGAAACGGTATTTTTGGTTAACTCAGCTTTGCTTGGGCTTTTGTACTCAAATGCATTAGTTTGTGTCAAATGGCCTCCCTCAACTTGTGTCCAAACGCGCAAGTAAAGAGGCTTTCAGTCCTCTTGTTTGCCTAGGCCAATTTATCAACGCGAAAGCAACCGCTTTAAATTTTCCTCAGTGCCAAATTTCCTGAAGGATCAAGAAGGAGATCTTTGTTTGCCATTCCTTGGAATGATTGACTAATGTCCACAGCGCATGCGTTCATTGTCCTTGCAGCTGATTGGCTGTCAAGTTACTCCGAAAACAAAGCTAAAAACAATAGAGGGAATACCATGTATCCCCAACAAGTACTATTAACTTTAACGATATGCTTTTTTGCTTATGAACGAATTTACTAGATCGTAAGAAGACTACTAGTCCTACATTTTTGGCTTGCTGTAAGGGTATGGTCCTCTGTTTGGAATAACATATGGCTCAACACTGATCTCTTTGTTTTCTTCCTTCTTTTCTTCGTCATCTTTCCGTTTCTTGTTGTTATCGGCTGACTTTGGAAAGGTTAGTCTATAGAGAAAATTATATCTTTTTGCATCAACTTTATCAAATGACAAACTTTGAAAACACCTTTTAACGAAAAATTCTATACTATCATCTTTCAAACGAGGCTAGTAAAGTTGAAACTGTGCCCTTAGCATCAAACAACACAAAAAAACAATGCCAGAATTTGCAACAATGAACTCAGTTACTTTTGATAATAATTTCAAAATGATTGGCTATCGAAAACAAAGGAAATTTTCTCAGCAGTAAACCAAAGCAACTGCAAAAGCTGCCCGCACACCAGCATCATCAGAGTAGAAATCAGTAAATAAATCAGTGCTAGGCTCTTCCTTTGGGTTGATGGCAAATTTTTATTTTGATGATGATTATTTTCGTCCTTAGGTCACCAATATCGGACAGTAATATTTCAAACTTTAAGTTAACTACAGATCAATGCAATGAACCATATTTTCAATTTGTTCAGGGAAAACTTTTGTCCTCAGACTTGAGTAAAATCTGCTCGAAGTCTTGGGGACATACAGGAATGTATCAAAGTCGAGCAATTGACAAGTCAATTACATTGCCACAAGCACAACAGGAACATCTTCGGCCAAATTTTGAAGCAACTTACCTGAAAGGCGGTATTTTCTGCTTTTGTTCTTCAGTGGTACACTAAAAAGGAATTACATGCTAGAAAGATCAAATAGGTCCAACATATAAACATAATATCTTTTTAGTAACATATCTTTTTACTTATCTTCTAACTTGATATGAAAAATACCATTATATCTGCTTTCAATGAATAACTTCACAGTGTCGTCAATCAATGACTGACATCCCTTTTGGCTTAACAAAAGAAAGGTCATGAGTGCAACAATTGCAAATAGTTTGGTCATCAGCCGTATAAAATTTTACGATTTTCAAAATAAAAAGAGAACTTTTTGAAATAATTTTTTACAATTACTTGGTACCTGGTGAGTCAGAAAAACTTGCACCTTTTAAAACATCAGCAAAATTTGAGTATTATTACGAATCATGAAAATTTCCTTGTGTGCATTAGTGTCAAGGACTAAATTAATTTGAGACATATTGTTAAGTCTTGAAATGGCTTTGAATCTGTGGGAATTTGTGCTTTCAGAAGCTACCTGGTTTTGAAGCATACTCTAAAATTACAAGGAATTGGTTCCTTGTGTTGTCCTTGATCAAGCTCTCATGTCCTTTAGAACTCGAACTTCCATATGAAATTGCAAATTCTAGATTCTAACTAAGAATACAATGCTTTGAAAAATAGCATTTCTCAAAATAAAGTTTTTCATGTGGTAATGTCATCCTCTCGCTTCCAGAAAAACAAAGTATAAATCCCAAAATAATCAGGGCTACCAACCTTGAATGTGTGGCCAGGGAAAGAGGCCTTGAGATGATCAAAATTCAAGAATGTGTCACAGAAATCGAGTTCATTGATTTGAGAAGACAACCTGTTATGAAAAGAGTAACAGGTTACACAAAGCTAGCATCATTCTAATAAAAACCAGGGATTTTTCCACGATACTGCATCAACTGAGTATGAGCCTTTCAGGCAATAATTGAACAACAAAAAAGGTGACGGAATCTCGCTCACAGAAGGGGTGTTACCTTGCAAATATCTACCCACTACCGTAAATCTAATCTCACTCTTCAATTGAAAATATCATTCCTGCTAAATTTTTCAAAGACAAGAGAACTGTTTGTTACCATGGATCAGAGTATTTTTAGTATTTTCTGGAAATTAAAAAAAAGGGAAAAGAAAATCCAAGGTAACTGTTTGTCTGCCACTGGAAATATTTAAGTTTTCAAGTCTCTTTAAACCACATATCCTTCTTTTCACAGCAACCTCCTTTCTATAAAATTCATATATTCATGCAAATCCATTTGTGGAAGCAGAATGACTGATTTCCAAGGGGAAACTAGCCTTTATCCAGGGGGAAACTAGCCTTTACCCTGCTACCTCGAACAGAAGCTGAATTTGAAAGGTTTCTTAATATCAAAATATTTCCTGTCCAGTTCTTTTCCTTGAAGTTTCTAATCAGAGGGAGCTCGCAGAAGCTATTGTTTTTTTCTTTGGTATATTGTCCACGGTTATTTCGAAACCTCGCTATCTCGAACAAATTTTCAATTCCCTTGAGACGTCGAGATAGCGAGGCTCAACTGTACAGGGTGTTTCAGCAAAAACGCAACCCAACTATAATTGAAGATTTTCAAAAAATATTAAGATTTGAATAGATGTAATGTATAGCGTCTGAAAGCAAACTCTATCTTCTTTCCAATGATATGCAGTTTGGGTACTTTAATGCAATTCTTCATCATTTAATTGATATTTTAGTAATTATGGCCGATTTCAAATGAAGCATGCTGTAAGAGAAAATTAACACCATGTTTACCGTAAAAAGTTACCAAACAGATTTGCTAAAACGTTTCAGGCCCAGAAGCACTTGAGGTGATGCCTTTCTGTAGGAAACATACACAATTATTCCCATGAGATACATTTACTAAAAAATGATAAAATAAGCTCTCGCAAAGATTGATTTTCGCCCATTGACACTTTTCTGAAATAGGCCATACTTACTAAAACACCATTCAAGTGATAAATAATTCAACTAATATGCCCAAGCTGGAAATTATTGGAAAGAAGACAGATTGTGCTTTCAGATGGTATGTGTCAAACTAATTCAAATACCATCCTTTACTGAAGAATCTCAAATAAAGGCGGGTTGCGGTTTTTTAACATTCTGTATATCCTCTAGACTTGCATCCTCTTGCCATACTAGCAAATTACCTGGTATAATGAGCTGCAGCTGGATCATCGTAACCAAGAAAAACATCGTGTATCCAATCAGGAACGAGGCATTCTGTGTTCATCAAACCACGTATTGTTTCCAACACGGCCTAAGATATCAAGGGAAACAATTTAAAACATTAGCTACTGAAACCGTGCGGTAAAGACACAGAAGCCTATACAATGTTCACTAGTACCGAGGGTAACACTGGAGCAAAAGCGAGTTAAAATTGAAAATTTATACACCAGTTGCAGTTGCCAAAATAACCCAAATTTTCCTAGATTTCTTGTAAAAATCATTAAACCTTCCTCGAATATGACATTAACCTCCCTGGAGCCGCGACTTTTTCTGGATTCTGGATAATACATTTTCTAAACTCATTCAAAATACATTTTAGTGAGCTGTCGACTCCAACAAACTTTCTTGATTCCATCCAAATGTGTTAGGATATCTTTGAAGGCACCCTCAAAATCTCAAATCAAGGTCAACAAAATTCTATCGCTTTTTTCCGTCTCATTTCTAATTTATTTCTAACCTAAAAATTCAACGTTGAGTCAAACTTTCACAGGCAGCGCAGTTCTATACTGAACCACTGCAACAAGTACGTTGGTGAAGGGTCTAAAAACGGTTGTTTATCAATTTGGATAGAAATCAAAATGATTCTAATTAGCTCTAAAAAAAATTTATCAGAAATTATCCTTTGACTCATATATAAAAGCATAGGCATCGAATCTTTGCAAAACTTTAAAAATAATCGTGTAAAATGCCATTGCCCTATTCTTTCAAATCAATTGCTCGAACCAGAAAGAGCATTGTTGATATCGTCATTATTGTCAGAATTTATACGATTTAAACATTTCCGCTGGTTTGAAGTTGCGACACCATCAAATTGCCAAATCATAAACCATAAAAGTTACAGAATTTTGCTTGCAACCATCTTGTAGACCTTGAAAAACTGAGTATTTCTTGTAATGGTCATATTGATTTTCCTCTATCAGTTTAGAATTTATGGTGTCTTTAATGTTTGTCATAGCTTTAGATACCTTATCTCGTACATCCTTTCATCAAACATAAAACACTGTAATTCCAAAAATAATGATATCAACAATGCTCTCTCTGGAATTATGGCAAAATACCTAAAGTTCCCTTCGAGCAATTCGTTTGAAAGAATGGGGCAATAAAATTTTACACAATTACTTTTACAGTTTTGCAAAGATTCGATGCCTTTGCTATGTATGAATTTTCAAAGCAAGAAAATTAACAGAAGTGCTGCATTCCCAGGAGGGTGCAATCGAGCGAATGAGTGACAAGGGGCACTGTGATCCAGGGAATCGAATAAATACCGAAATTTGAAGTTTTAGATACCTAATTGAGTTTGAGCTTGCGACAATCAGCATAACCTTGGGGTTCATGTGCTGCAAACATTTTCAAGATTGATCAACAGGAGGTGGAGATATTGATTTTTAAAGTTGGGCCAAAATTAGTCCTTTGTTTACATGACCTGTAGAGGGATGGCATACAGATCTTTTCCATCTTAGTCTTATCTTGACCCTCTAAATGTGTGCTTCAAGGCAACGTTAAGCATGTTCAAATATGTTTCCTTTTCGTGACCGTTTTTAGACAATTACATGATGGTACTTTTCCAACAAATTTCTGTCTTCAAAAATCAATTGTAAAATTCAAACCTAAATACAAAAAATATTTGCTTCGCTATGCTATTTAAAAAAATTTCAGAAATTAGGAACACCTTTGTAGTAGGTTTCTACCAAAGGGATCGTGCCAATTCGTACCCAAAAACTTTATATGGCATACAGATCTTTCCCATCTTAGTCTTATCTTGACTTTCTAAATGTGTGCTTCAAGGCAACGTTTTTCATTTCACAAGTTTTGAATTTAATTTCTACATTTTTGGAGGTTTTCACCACCAAACTTTAACAAACATCCAATAAAAAGCCTGAATGTGACCGGACCTCATTTAGATGACAAAACCACATGATAATGAAGCTTTGAGGCCTTTTGCAAAGCACTATTTCTCAAAAACTAGTACAATTTACAAATAACGAATTCTCTAAGGGGCAAACGACGACAAAATACTATTTGTGCCTTGGAAATGTTTCACTTGCCGCCTTAGAAGGCTTAAAGGAGGAAGGAATGGGAAACTTNAATGTTCCCTTCGAGCAATTCGTTTGAAAGAATGGAGCAATAAAATTTTACACAATTACTTTTACAGTTTTGCAAAGATTCGATGCCTTTGCTATGTATGAATTTTCAAAGCAAGAAAATTAACAGAAGTGCTGCATTCCCAGGAGGGTGCAGTCGAGCGAATGAGTGACAAGGGGCACTGTGATCCAGGGCATCGAATAGATACCGAAATTTGAAGTTTTAGATACCTAATTGAGTTTGAGCTTGCGACAATCAGCATAACATTGGGGTTCATGTGCTGCAAACATTTTCAAGATTGGTCAACAGAAAGTGGAGATATTGATTTTTAAAGTTGGGCCAAAATTAGTCCTTTGTTTACATGACCTGTAGAGGGATGGCATACAGATCTTTTCCATCTTAGTCTTATCTTGACCCTCTAAATGTGTGCTTCAAGGCAACGTTAAGCATGTTCAAATATGTTTCCTTTTCGTGACCGTTTTTAGACAATTACATTATGGTACTTTTCCAACAAATTTCTATCTTCAAAAATCAATTGTAAAATTCAAACCTAAATACAAAAAATATTTGCTTCGCTATGCTATTTAAAAAAATTTCAGAAATTAGGAACACCTTTGTAGTAGGTTTCTACCAAAGGGATCGTGCCAATTCGTACCCAAAAACTTTATATGGCATACAGATCTTTCCCATCTTAGTCTTATCTTGACTTTCTAAATGTGTGCTTCAAGGCAACGTTTTTCATTTCACAAGTTTTGAATTTAATTTCTACATTTTTGGAGGTTTTCACCACCAAACTTTAACAAACATCCAATAAAAAGCCTGAATGTGACCGGACCTCATTTAGATGACAAAACCACATGATAATGAAGCTTTGAGGCCTTTTGCAAAGCACTATTTCTCAAAAACTAGTACAATTTACAAATAACGAATTCTCTAAGGGGCAAACGACGACAAAATACTATTTGTGCCTTGGAAATGTTTCACTTGCCGCCTTAGAAGGCTTAAAGGAGGAAGGAATGGGAAACTTTTCAACTTGCATCGTTTTTAAACAAAGGAAAGGCTTTCCATTTTACTTTATTTAATTTTTCATAACAAAATGTGGACAAAGTGTCAAAATCATGTACCAAACTCGTGAAATGAAAATTATCATAGAATCTTTTGGGTACGAATTGGCACGATCCCTTCGGTAGAAACTTGCTACAAAGGTGTTTCTAATTTTTGAAATTTTTTTGAAGAGCATAGCAAAACCTATATTTTTTTCATTTAGGTTTGAATTTCACAATCGATTTTTGAAGACAGAAATTTGTTAGAAAAGCACCATCATGCAATTGTCTAAAATCGGTCCAAAAAGGAAAAAGATTTGAACATGCTTAACATTGTCTTGAAGCACACATTTAGAGGATCAAAATAAGACTAAAATGGAAAAGATCTGTCAAGTCTGAGCCTAGAAACATGAAGTTGTAAAGTGCGATCAAAACAGTGCCATCCCTCTACAGGTTATGTAAACAAAGGACTAATTTTGGCCCAACTTTAAAAATCAATATCTCCGCTTTCTGTTGACCAGTCTTGAAAAAGTTTGCAGCACACGAACTCCTAGGTCATACTACGCGACGGAAGCTCAAAATTTATTTGGGATTCAAAACTTTATTTTTTAGCATTTATTTGATGAAAAGGGTCTCATGGATCACAGTGAGGGGTGCTCAGCCCAGATCTTTTTAGTATGACCCAAAAAGTAATCGCCAAGGGGAAATCCAAAAAATAAATCCATTCAAAATACAAGAGTTAAAAAATAAGACCTTTGCATAATCTCTTGTGTCTGTTATGTTTACCAAGTTTGGGAGTTGGACAGCTAGTTCAAAGTCTTCGAAGTTTGAAGGTCAGCCTACATACATAAGTGTACGATAAACCAGCAGCATCTCACTTTGAACCCTCCATCGATCCCTATCCTAGAAAGTGATGCTAGACTTTGAACATGCTGTTATCTTACTATGTACCAGGTGTCCCAAAAAATGCCCCCCATTTGATGGACTCTGATGCTCTCAACTTCGATATTGACACCATGATATTGACGTTAGTGTGCGTTCTTCCAAGGGGATAAGTTGGTAAAATCATCAAAAACTGCAGATAAAAACTGAAAAAAGATACGAGAAAACTTAACAAAGAAATAAGAATGGTCCCCAATTTTTCTCATCAGAGGAAATTGAATGAGATCTCTTTCCACAGCTCGAAGGTTATTGCAATTTGAAAACATCAAAATCTGAAGAACCTGGATTTTGCTTCTTGCAGAACACTCATTCTTTTTAGAAGAAACTTGCCTCTGAACTTTGTAGTACGGTTGCTCAACTTTCGACCCAATTCTTATAATAAAATTTTATGTAGAGTTTCTTGACTTCGAACAAACCACTGTTTTGTTTACGTCTTTCTAAAATTAGATCGTTCTGAGTTTATAACTCCGAGACTCCCTGACCATAATAGTAAATACTATAAGGTCCCTCACCTTCCCCGATAATCGATTTGATCTAATTGAAGTAACAAATGGGTCTGACAATCCCTGTGCTCATAACGTTTCTTTAGACAAGCTAAAGCCATCAAAGCAACCTATTGGCTAGACTTACAAACATATTCCCTCCCCTAAGTCGCTCCTTTCAAGTCACTTCCTTGGACTGGCTTAGCTTGCTTGCTTGGATGTAGTAGATAAGAATTGTTGTTCAAAATGAAATTGAAACTTGAAACTTGCTTCCCCGACTCGTTTCCTGTTCGATTCCCTGTTCCCCGCCCCGCTCCCTGGTTCGAGCTTAGCCTCGTAATCAGTCTTTGATACAAAACAACCAATTTTCGTCACAAGATAGTGGTGACGTCAATGGCAACGAGGAACAAAGCCTTTTGCTATCATTTGCTTTCTCAGGAATGTCTAACTTCCATTTGATGATCGAAAAGACAATGTAGCCTGACAATTGCTAGTCTTGAAGACTTCCTGTACCAACTGGTCTGACCAGTTTCCAATCCAGAACATCAGAGATGAATTGAATTGTGTTGTGTTAACTGAAGCATGATTGGTCATTAAAACAATAATGTTGAAAATTCCGGACGTAATTGACTCGCTCTGAAAACTCTTCATCATAATCATATAAAGGATCCTTTAAACACATACACATATTTTTAATAAGAAACTGTTTATAACAAACTCAACTCTCGGATCACTAAAAAATTAAGAAACTTTAGAACTGTAGACCAGCGACGAGAGGAAATAAGAATTTCTTCGAGAAAACTGGTGTTCGAGATAGCGAGGTTCAACTTACCCTGTGGGTACTAGAGCCAAAAATAAAATAGCTTAAAAGAAGATTAAACTAGAAATAACAACAGTAGTGAGTGCGGCCGAGTGCGGCGTTTTGAGCATTGGAAACAAGCAGAAGCAAACTATGGAACAGCAGTTAATAACATGCCTTTCTAGTTCTATTGGCTGCAGTCAGTTCTGTTGGCATACAAAGATCAATCCCCTCTCAAAAATCCTTCAGCTACTACTCTTATCATTGTATCTACTACTCTTATCAATCACCCATGAAAGTTGTTTCGTCACCAAAACTGAAATCAGAAAAATAAATATTCCACAAAACAAGAGACAGATAAAGAACGCTTTGTTACCACTGCCTTTGACGTTTGACCCGTTTTTGACCTTTGACCCCAGCATCCGTCTCTCACAAGATCTGATTCAACTCGAATTCGCCGCAATTAAAAAAAAGAAAAAGAAAAACAAAGAGAAAAAATCCTCGTGTTTTCTTTTCTCTTCTTTCGTTTTTCTTTTTTCTAATTTCATGTTATTTCATGTTATTTTAGGCTCTGGTACCCAGCGTAGTTGTTTCAACAATTTGAAATCGCAAAGTTTTCTATGCAGAATGCTATTCGGTTATGCAGAACAGAACTTGCTTTAGCCTGCGTGCAAACTATACTTGGACTTTGAGTTGTTTACAAAGATGTCTTGGCGAGAACACGACATATTCAAAGCTGGGTCGAAAGATTGATTTTTTCCTTGACCCGAAACAGGAAACAAAACGTGATATCGCAAATGACGTAACAACTATCTTTACTTGGTTACCATGGTTAGATCTTCCAAGAAATCTTACGATATCTTTCGCTTTTTGAAACTGCTAAAGTGGACTTTGGATTCATGGTGGCTGTGGGTGATGCGATCTTTTATTTGCAACCTGCTTCAAATAGGAGAAAATAACAACTGATCTGAAGCACGTGGTCGCGTGACTCGGTCAGATCATAGTCAATAGAAAATAACATGGTCCAATAGTCCAAAATGCCAGTCAGAAGGAGAATTTATCAGCTGATCAGTGCAANGGTGACGTCAATGGCAACGAGGAACAAAGCCTTTTGCTATCATTTGCTTTCTCAGGAATGTCTAACTTCCATTTGATGATCGAAAAGACAATGTAGCCTGACAATTGCTAGTCTTGAAGACTTCCTGTACCAACTGGTCTGACCAGTTTCCAATCCAGAACATCAGAGATGAATTGAATTGTGTTGTGTTAACTGAAGCATGATTGGTCATTAAAACAATAATGTTGAAAATTCCGGACGTAATTGACTCGCTCTGAAAACTCTTCATCATAATCATATAAAGGATCCTTTAAACACATACACATATTTTTAATAAGAAACTGTTTATAACAAACTCAACTCTCGGATCACTAAAAAATTAAGAAACTTTAGAACTGTAGACCAGCGACGAGAGGAAATAAGAATTTCTTCGAGAAAACTGGTGTTCGAGATAGCGAGGTTCAACTTACCCTGTGGGTACTAGAGCCAAAAATAAAATAGCTTAAAAGAAGATTAAACTAGAAATAACAACAGTAGTGAGTGCGGCCGAGTGCGGCGTTTTGAGCATTGGAAACAAGCAGAAGCAAACTATGGAACAGCAGTTAATAACATGCCTTTCTAGTTCTATTGGCTGCAGTCAGTTCTGTTGGCATACAAAGATCAATCCCCTCTCAAAAATCCTTCAGCTACTACTCTTATCATTGTATCTACTACTCTTATCAATCACCCATGAAAGTTGTTTCGTCACCAAAACTGAAATCAGAAAAATAAACATTCCACAAAACAAGAGACAGATAAAGAACGCCTTGTTACCACTGCCTTTGACGTTTGACCCGTTTTTTACCTTTGACCCCAGCATCCGTCTCTCACAAGATCTGATTCAACTCGAATTCGCCGCAATTAAAAAAAAGAAAAACAAAAACAAAGAGAAAAAATCCTCGTGTTTTCTTCTCTCTTCTTTCGTTTTTCTTTTTTGTAATTTCATGTTATTTCATGTTATTTTAGGCTCTGGTACCCAGCGTAGTTGTTTCAACAATTTGAAATCGCAAAGTTTTCTATGCAGAATGCTATTCGGTTATGCAGAACTTGCTTTAGCCTGCGTGCAAACTATACTTGGACTTTGAGTTGTTTACAAAGATGTCTTGGCGAGAACACGACATATTCAAAGCTGGGTCGAAAGATTGATTTTTTCCTTGACCCGAAACAGGAAACAAAACGTGATATCGCAAATGACGTAACAACTATCTTTACTTGGTTACCATGGTTAGATCTTCCAAGAAATCTTACGATATCTTTCGCTTTTTGAAACTGCTAAAGTGGACTTTGGATTCATGGTGGCTGTGGGTGATGCGATCTTTTATTTGCAACCTGCTTCGAATAGGAGAAAATAACAACTGATCTGAAGCACGTGGTCGCGTGACTCGGTCAGATCATAGTCAATAGAAAATAACATGGTCCAATAGTCCAAAATGCTAGTCAGAAGGAGAATTTATCAGCTGATCAGTGCAACTGTGTGTGAGAGGGCAAATGATCAAATAATTTTCTCTCTTTGTGATATCTATATATAGAGAAATATCTTGGCTAGCAGAAACAGATAAAAGATCAGCGGCGACCCACTTTCATATTCATTCGAAGATCTTACAAGGCAAGAATTGTTCTCTTTGGATAACCGAAAGATATCGCCAGAAGGGTTCTAGAAGTACGCAGCAATACGGTATGATAACGATTTTGTCATCCTTAACTAACCCTGTGTAATAAATTAATTTGTGTACACAGGCCCGCGCACAGGCCCGTAGGAAGCGGGGGCAGGGGGTTCAAGCCCCCCCCAATAATTTTGAAAATAATAGTGCTACGTTACAAGTATAAATTAGATGTATTTTTCTCTATTATTTAGCACATTAAATAAACAGCAAAACTTATGGTTCGTCGTAGAATCGCGCATTGAAGTTGAAGATGCACTTTGAACCCCGGGTCATGTTGATCTTCAGCCGATTTGCCATCACAAAACAAGTTCGCAAAACCAGTTTTTCCGGAATTTTCAATAGCATTGTTTTAATGGCCAATCATGCTTCAGTTACCACAATTGAATTCATCGCTGATGTCTGGATTGGAAACTGGTCAGACCGGTTGCTAAAGGAAGTCTTTGAGACTAGCAATTGTAAGGTTGTATTGTCTTTTCGATCATCGAATAAAAAACGTGTTCTCGCAATTGAAATCAAACAACAGACATTCCTGAGAAATCAGATGGTAGCAAAGGCTTTGTTCCTCGTGGCCACTGACGTCAACACAATCTTGTGATGAAAATAGGCTGTTTTCACATGGTTGTTTTGCACGACAGACTGATGACGTAGCCTGCGTGCAGACTCAACTGGTTTTTACAAAAATTGAACTCAATTTTAAATTTTGTAAAAAACCAGTCGAGTCTGCACGCAGGCTACTGATGACGAGGCTATGTTCAAAATATGGAAGGGGAAACGGGGAAGGGGAAACAGGGAATCGAACGGGAAACAGGTCGGGGAAACAGGTCGGGGAAACAAGTCCAGGGGAATGACTTAGAGAAGGAGCGACTTAGGGGGATATGTTACAAGTCTAGCCAATAGGTTGTTTTGATGGTTTTTGCTTGTATAAAGAAACATTGGGAGGACAGGGATTTTATCACTTCTTTCCATTGATCACTTCACTTAGATTAAATCAGTGGATTAAATCGACTACTGTATTGAGGAAGGTGATGGGCACAATAGTATTTCCTATTGTTTTGTTAGTAAGTAAATAAGCAACATGAGGGCAAATAAATGACACAAAAGGCACAAACAGGACGAGCGGTAAGAAGTCAATCAAAACACATGAGCAATATTAGGACACCAAGTGTGTCTCAGTGTGAAATTGTTATTAGTGGTAAGCCACCTTAACCTATTGTTTTATTTTTGTATTTTGAACTTATGTTTAGTTGGTAGTACGGTTAAGGTGGATCTGCACTTAAGGTGACTCGCTACTAACGAATCGTGGACCAGAGATAAGGTGGCTCACCACTAACTTAAACAAAGTTCAAAACACAAAAACAATAAGTCAAGGTGGCTCACTACCAATAAGAATTTTACACTGATGCACACTTGGTGTCATAATATCGCTCATGATGGAAATAGCAGACCATACCCAGATCATACACAGACCATACCCAGATCATACACAGACCATACAGCCCCTCTAGAGTTAATGCGGGGAGCAGTTACAAGAAGATGCGGGAAGGTGTCAACGACCTGAAATAATCGATCATTTCTTTTCAACAGAACTGAGATTCAGCAGAATATGGCACCAAAAATTGGTGATGGGGATGTCTATCAAGTTGCTGAGATGAAGCCTGCGGTGAAAAAGACCCGAAAACGTGAAGTTGTTTTCCACAATGTTGTTTACATGTTATTGCTCCACTTTGGCGCATTTTATGGGATGACATTGGTACCAAGGGCAAGTGTGTTCACGTGGCTTTTCACTGCACTGCTGTACGTAATGGCAACATTTGGAATAACTGCAGGTATTATATTGTTTATTGTTTTGCGATGTTTTATTTATGCCTCTTTGTGGTCCAATTGTTAAATAGTACAGCAATTCAGCCCTGAATATTCCAAGTACATCTTTTTCGTAACGACTGCAAGGAACAAGACGCTACAATATTCATGTTTCAACTGATTTAGAAGACTGACCTCGGAGAAAAGTGAGGGGACTTGC
>REGM01000208.1:460325-471213 GCA_004194415.1 Aurelia aurita | reverse complement strand
TCAACAATTGTACCCCATTTGTGTGGCTGCTGAGGAGGAGCTGTACGTTCTATTGTTCCGTTCATGATACAGTTGCACAGGATAGGTTTCAGCTTAGAGTTTGAGACCTTGTTTTAGCCAATCGGACAGGTGGTTGCTGATTTATGGCAAAGGAAAGTGCAAAAAGTGATTGTTTCAAAAACAGCACTTTCTTTGTTCTCCAAAAGTGAATTCCAAAAATGCCAAAATCGCGCAAATTTTGAAAGAAAGGGTTCTAGCGTTGTATTGGCATTTTTTCGACATTTGGAAATGGCTCAATGTTATTGTGTTATCAGTAAACAATGCAATCAACCTTTATCAAACTGTAGACAAAATTCCAACATAGCTCTAGAACCCTTTCTTGCAGTATTTACTTGATGTGGTATTTTGGCCTGTATATGCAGTTGTGTTTTGAAATGAGCCAGATCAGAAATAACCTAGACTTAACTCCTCCACGCTAAATCGGCATGAACCAATCATTGACAAGAACCATATTCTCTTAAGTGCACTGATTTTCTGTCTGTTATGTGAACAGATTCCAATGCACTTAAATGTAAAGACGAACTTGCTCTAAAATTAATCAAAACCAGCCGGTGTAATAAACGTTGGCTTAAGGTTAATCTCATAATTAAATTCACAGCTAAAACTTACCTGTTCTTTGAATGGCATACTTTTGTCATACTTCGATGATGCACTCTTTCTCACAGCATCTATGCCAATCAACAAACCGACATCGTGTTTTCTCATTCCTGTAAGGCAATACCATATTTTTAGTAACAAGCAACTTTGATCAACAAATTAAATACTAGATACGGTAGCATCATGTTGGCCATACAACACAATGGCAGCATATGCACTGCGCAGAAGAAATAAGGCGCATCGACAAAGATAATAACAAGTCAAAGGAAAACAAAATAACAAATTGATTTATTTTTAGGACTTCGATACGGAAAATGATGATTTTCCACTCGAGGAAGAGTTTTGCGTAGAAACTATTTTGACCTTGATCCTTTGCAAATATAGGGTAACCCCTCTTTTTGAGCAACCACAACAGACACATCACATACATATCCATATTTGATCGTATTTAAAAAGTGCTTTCATAATCACATGAATACTTGTTTGTAGTTGAACGACGTTTCGAGAGATGCTCGTCCAATCATTCAATCGAATCATTTTGAACTTGTAAAAGTTGCTAAAACTTTCAGAGCTGCTATGGGTGCAAATTTAGTTCACATGAACAATTAGTCATAGATCGTTGTTAACCTGGCTACTTATATTACAACTGTGTAAAAAAAGTTACATATAGCAAGGACACGAAATCAAAGAGGGGCGAGATAAGGCATTCGCTATGTATGCAAAAATTGAGATTGCAAAATACGGGAACAAAAATAAAAGAGTCATAAGAATTAAATAGAAAAATTCTCATACATGCTCGACAATAAATACTGAAAAAAGTGAGACAAAATGCTAACCTTCCCATTCCTTTCTAATTTCAAATCGCATACTCAATGTAACTGCAATGTCCCCTTTGACAACTGATGGCTTGCTCTCACTTATATTCGGCTTTCCAACCTGTAAAAAAATGTGCATTGCTTAAGAGGCCATGTATAAGCCTATTTGGACATATAATAGTCCCTATACGCGTGCTACAAAATAATTGGTAATTCATTCAAATTGCTACATGATCCATGATTATACGTTGTGGCAAACGCCCATACATTATTTTGGGACACTCGGTATACTACACAAGGATCTGTAAATTCAACGCGATTGAGGGAAAAGTCACCTTCAGGGAGCTATAGAAATAGCTATAGCTCCCCGGTCACCTTAAAGGGAATGTGCAATGGTAAATAGGCTTTCTATAAATAGAACAAAAAAAAACACTCAGACACAGCATTGTTTCTTTGGCTATCCATTGTTCACGGCACGTTTGCAACTTCGATTTGAATGGGATATTTTTAGATTGTTTTGCTCTTTGCGAATGCAAGCTTTTAACCTTGCACAAACCCTTTAATATTTACAGTAGCTCACCTGAACGATGTGGAAGTCCATGATTGGCTGCAAGGAAAAGAAAATTCGAAAATGACCGTACATAAAGTTCTCATAAAGATTTGATAACCTAAACCAATATCAAATGCTATTCACGTCCATTTAGAAAATATCTTCAAGATTAGAAAAGGATGGAATTCTTAAATTTTGATTTTTAAATTTGTAAGTATGCAATATGTGAAATAGCTTTTGCTGCATTGGCCCTCTTTAAATGACATGAAAAGGAAATAACTACTATTCCAAGGAGCTAAGCCAAACGCCTTCTCTCCTTCATTAACAGGTAAGGCCAATAAGATGCATTTTGGATAAGAATGACCAGAGGCTGTTGATAATTTCTTTAAGCCCACGATTCACATAATGAGATGCAGTATTTGAAGTTTCAAGAAATATTCATTTCAATATATTTTTCACCTGGCTTTCAAACAAATTTCTCAAAGATCCTCAGAAACCCAGATACTCTTGGTTTGATACACAAGATTCACTCTTCCTTTAAAGTATGTTATACCGATCAGTTGGACAACAGTTAAAAAGTATCCCTTTGCTTACAATATGTAAATGCAGTCTTTCATTAGCCAAAACCCAACAATAACCTACCACGCACATCAACATAAACCCAAACATGCAAAGGGTTTCTACTGCTCTCAGTATGACGTCTATGCATTTCTAAACAGATCAAAAATATGTACAGGGTGACCTGAATCACGCCTAGCCTCTTGAAATCTAAAGTTATTGACACACGCTTTGTATCACTATTTAGTTGAAAGGCTTGGCTATCTTTTTGAGATGCTGCATGGTCACTTTAAGCTGCGACTACCCTTTGAAAACCGAATTCAAGGAAAGTTATAAATCCTACATTTCTCATTCGGAGTGAAATGATCGCCGTTTTTTCCAGTCCACGTTTTAAATAATATTTTGCTCGATTTCAAAACTTTGTGTTCCCACGCCAATTTGGAATTCAGCGTTTTGCTACCGGGTGTCCCAAAAAGTATTCCTGTTCGAAAAATCATTAATATTTGATTACAAGCCCGATCTTCAAATTTGTTTTTTTTAGCAAGTGGATCAAAGACCAAATTATGTTCCCAGGTATAGCTTATTTGTAACTGATTTAAAAGTTAGCAAATTTGGCTCTTTTTAGGGCTGCTTAGTTTTCAATCATACTCCAAAAAAGCACTGATGATGCTCACCAGATCAATTTCTTTGTGCATATTATGGTTTTAATTTGGTTACAAAAGACAGAAACAAACACACACTATCTTTGGAGACTTCAAGGATAATAAAAAATCTGAAAATTTTGGCTCTTAGGCAAGATTGACTATTTTTCTTAAAAATTATAGCTCAAAATAAGGTTTTTCAAAGAGTAGTTTTTTAGCCTTTAAGTACTGAAAACAAACATTTCCTCACCTTCAAACATTTTTGAGTCAATTGACAAAACCAATCAAAACGAAAATTTTATCATAGGTTTGATACTCGATTTTTTGGTGATTTTTGAAACAGGAGTACTTTTTTGGGACACCGGGTACTTTTCCCCAGGTGTGAACCGGGAAAAGGTGCCGACAGCTAACATTTGACTGAGAAATGAAAGAAGCAGCATTTTTTTTAAACGGCCTTCTTGAGAGTAGTCACAGCTTAAATTTACCAAGTTCACACCTCATTCACCTCATTCACCTCATTCACCTCATTCACCTCATTTACCTCATTCACACTGAAGCAGTTAAACCAGCTTTGTCTAACCCAGGTTAAATTTTAACCAATCAAATGTCTTCGATTTGTTGGATCGACCAATCAGAACCCAGCATTCAATAACATGGTTTATTTTAAGCTCGTTTAACTGGCCAGTGTGAATGGGGTATAACATCAGAAAAGATAGCCGGGCCTTCGAACTAAATGCTGGTACAAACTTCTTGTTGTTTCGTTTTAGGAAGCAACGTGCAATCTAGCTCGTAAAGTTTTTTTGAGTCACCAGGTAAAATAGCAACATTCTCACCTGAGCCATACGTGCCCATCCTCCAAATTCTGTCTTGCCAACCTCATTTCGCCTGGTATGAAAAAAAAGGACCACACTTGAGAAAATGTCTTAAATATTTGGATTGTTACACCTGTGTAGAATGCCAAATAGATCGTAGTCTTCAAAATAGTAACTCAGAGTTCACTAAATACTAAATCAGAGTATCTTTATATACCGGGTGAATCAGAAAAAACGTGGGGTCTTTGCCAATTTTTATTGATGCAATTTAATTCGCAAATTCGTTTCTTTTAAAATTCATTGCTTAGGAAAAAGGCTAATTTAGATGTGAAAATTTATTTGGTTGAAATCGGTCTTTCCGTTCCATAATTACGAGCGATTTTAGTAAAATGGTGTTTCGCAAGATTTCTAAGATAGGCATTCGATTAGATTCATATTCATGCACCAATGACCTTCTAAACCATGACAAACATACTGTTTCTCTACCAAAAAAACTGAAACAACACATGCATTGTGTTAGAGCACGAAAGGAAAAACTAATGTTACTTATGTTGTATCCCTTGGGGGCTAGCTATTTAAATTGTCATTGTTAGTAAGCTAACAGTTCTTTTACCAGCGATACTTTTCACCAAAATGGCTATATCACAAATCGCAAATAAATAAGGAAAGAAATGACCAATTTTAACAAACTAAATTTCTATAACTAATTCAATCTTTCTTCTGCAATATAAAACTTCAACACTCCCGATTTGACTTGTTTTTCGTCAAAATAGGACTTGCTAAACGCCCCACGTTTTTTCTGACTCACCCGGTATAATGGTTTTTTTTTTCTCTATATAAACCAATGCAATATTTCATTACTGCAATATATAATACTAAGATACTCCAATATTACAATGCTACAGCAATTACTACAAGGACATAGAACAAGACAGGACGATACCACAGAGGGTGTGTTCGGGGCATATCTCCTCTGCAGCCAACATAGAACAGTACATAGATAAACATAGTGAACGTGATGCGAACACTACTATTGAAGGAGAAGGTTTGTGAGAATGCGCTGATTTAAGTTAATATACAATTGTCAACTGGTGTGCGTCAGAAACTTACTACTATCATTATCAAAGAAGGAAGTGTATTTGATTAAATCAAACTAAACAAACACATGACCATATTGCTAAGGTCTTGATGACACAATTTAGCCTCTTTACAACGATTTCAGAAGTCTTAAGGGTCTGAAAGTAGTTAATAGCTTTCGATATTCGGCCGAACTGTTAAAAAGTCAAGAAAAAGCAAAAATGTACATTCGATACGACTGCAAATGTTTACTCATACGCTGGCCAGTAAAAGTACCTTACCAGGGTTTTAATCTGCTGACCACATCAGTGATATCTTCACGAATTTCATCTGAAAAGAAACAGTTCATAACATGACTTGTACAAATGTAGAAACAGACCTGTAGAAACAGCTTCCATGTTGGAAAAGCGTGAACAATCTTTGTGCAAATTTGTTTTACAAAAAAGTGACAAAAATCTACTTTAGACCTTCCAAATGATGTTTTGCCCAAGATAAAACAACTTTCGTAATAGCAAAGAATTTTGTACTTACATTTGCATAGCACAGTTACCTTTTTTACTTAACTGAAGTAAGTAGTTCTCCGCAATTAATATTGGAATTTGATTGTACGATGAAAATAGGAACCAGATTTCCAAACAGAAAGGGCATCGTAGAAACAACACAGAATAATCCTTGTAGAATGGCTCTGTCTTATAGCTTATGGCATGCTAAACCTCCCCTCCTTACTACATGCACATTTTGTTCAACCACAAAAGTTTGGCTATTTGCTTTGCTTTATATCTCTGTCGTTATCAGATGCTTCATAATGTGAAAAAATTTTATGGACAAGCTTTAAGGAAGCCAAATTTCGGTTCCGATCTTAAAGTTGAGATAATACTCTGTGAGAAAGTAATTGATGTAAGAAGATTAGACGCCTCAACTTTTTAATAACAACAACAATCGAAGTACGAATTATCCAGACAGAATAAATACGTTACGTACAAAGTTCGCAGCTATTACTAAAAGTTCTCCAAGTAAAGGCTGCCCTGGAATATCGACACGAGGTTTTAGCAAATCGAGTACAAATTTAAAGGCAGTCTATCAGTTACGAAGATGAGTGGGTTATAATGACAATACGAGGGCATGACAAAAATATTTTCCTTCCTGCGACTGGACAAAAATCATGCTTAAAGTTCCTGCAAGAATAGAAAAGGGAAAAGACATCGTGAAAAATAAATGTGGATGAAGTTAGGACCGCTGAAGTTGGGACCCAATAAAAGAAACCATTTATGAGTTCTAAATGGCATGAAGGAAACTTGAGTGATTTACTGATCTCATATTTGTTGTATAGAAGGTGAATACAAACTGTACATGCGATACAATTTATGTTAGGTAACTTTTGTTTGACTTCATCAGTTGTTTCCTTATTATGAAAAAATGAGAAACATATTGATATATAGATGAAAAAAAGATATATTTTGAAAAATTTCCTGCGACCGCCCGGTCACATGGGTCGAGTGGATTTTCATGCCCTGGACAATACAATGAATAGGAGAACTGAATGACCGCTGAACTAGAACGTGATGACGATCAACCCTCCTTTATTCCAAATGCAAAGATTCCCAAAGACATCCAATGTGTTTAGCTCAGAATTTATTGCAGCCAATCAGATGCGTGACAGACAACCTTTGATTGCGAACTTAATTTATAATTACATGTTGACTCTAGCTGAAACAAGTTGTGATTTCGTAGCAGATAATCATGCAGCGTCAGGAACTGTAGATTGAGCTTTGGCAAAGCAAGGCATTCTGCAACAGAAGAATGAACATGAATAAGAACCAAATTAGAATATCTTCCGTAAACGTTGTACGCAGATTTTAGTTGAAGTAAGGTCATTTGAATGAGTTATAAACAAATGATTTCAGTAAAACCACCCTGCTTCAATTAAGAAATGAAATGATATGACCGATTTTTAGTAAGAAACAAAAACATAGGAACACAAAGAGGATTTCATTATTTACTTTACAAATTAAAAGCCTGTAATAAATCATGGACAAGCCACTGGTCATAAAACGTACAACCACAGACAACTTATTGGGAGTACTAATATCTTCAGCATCTTCCTTTATAAATTGAGCCTCAGAGTTCAAGCTAAAACACAAGCAAAAAGTCCTTTTAGTCTGACTCCCCTTGTTCAATGTCGGTAGGTCAAGTCCATTTTGGCCAACAATGACATTGAGGCGTGGGGAACATACTCTAAAAGGAGGATTTGAGAGTTCTTCGCAAGTGTCCAACAATTTTTGAATACTTTCGTGGTTGTTTCTAATTTAAAGGTAATCGACATGAATATTCGTAATGGGTTTTATGTACAGAAACGATAAAAAATGATGCAAACCTTGACCAGAATAATATTCTGAGGGTACAATATTTTCATCCCATAATATCTGCGAATAGATTAAAGCAAATGATAACAAATGTTTTCATTAAAGCAACTCGGCGTATAAAATACATGAAAAATTCTCATTTTTCTACAGTTTTCAAAATCAAAATGTAATGTTGGGTTAGAAAACTCTTTTCGGAAAAAATAAGACTGAATATCCAAGCTGACGATTGCCTGGGAGCCTACTTATAGAGTCTACAAAAGTTAACAGATATCTAAAACTGATAATGATTTTTGTTAAAACCTTCGAATGACTTAAGATCTTTAATAGTATCCCTTTTTAGGCTGTACCTAGAACTGTCCAATAAAATGAAATACTACAAAATAATAGAAAGAAATTCGTTACCTCTTCAGTTGGGTAATATGGTGTTTCATTGAGTATCTCTATTTGAGATGGTCTTCGCTGATGCCTAGACACCTGAAAATGGGCATAGAATAAGATTTATAAAAATTTCAAAATGAAAGTCTGCTTTAAAAGTCTTGGTACCTGGAGTAATTTTTGCGGTAAATAGAAAAATGCTTCAAGCACGACCAACGTCAAATTGGCACAAAAACTATATTCACATGAATGGCCTTTCTTTTTTCCTAACTCGTAATTTCAAATAAGACTGAATGGATTGGAAATGGATTATGGATTTTAATACTTTAGTTCTGACTTTTAATGTTAATTAAAGAATTTGTTTTGTAATTAGAGGGATTGATTTTCATAAAAGAGAGAAAAAATCTCATGTTCCATGCTCTGATGAGGGTCAGTTACAAAAAAAGCTTTCAGTATGTTTCACGATAGTTTCGCTTTTCAAAGCAATCTTCAAACTTTGCACCCCAAGGAGACGTTTCAAATGTCTATTTTATCTTAAATGCATACTTACAAGAAGCTCAAGCAAAAATTTCTTGTCGAATGATACTCCCTCGGGAATTGAATTCTGTGGAGGGACCAATTTTAGATGTTCTGCCAATATGTGCAACTTCTTTTTACTGAAAAAGAGAATATTTGCAAATTCAAAACATACATGGAGCTTCTCCATTCACGTCAATTGCAAATTTTGCATCAGCAAGCGCCTCAGTCGATGAATGAGAGTCATATCTGTTCACGAATTAAGAAAGAGTTGAATGTTGGTGTAATATACCCAGTATGGGTAAAGTGGGACAAAATGAGTCAGAGTGGGGTAAAATAGGTCGCTGCCAAATTTGTTGATTTCACTGTTGTTGTACTTTAGTTGAAGGAAGTGAGTTCTATCATGAACTAAGACCATTTTATTCCTTGAAAAAAGCTGCAACTTTACAACCATGGCAGTGTGTAGGCTGGAGTAAATGTGATTACGATCCTTTCTAAACTCGACCTTTGAAAACGGTATGGCCAGGGGGAGGTAACTAGGTGACACAATCTGCCAAACTTGATAATGTAAAGACTGGAGGTTCTGTTTCTCTGTTGTAACTATTGAATTCTACAAGGCTTCTATAAGAATTCTACAAGGCAGAGAACACAGTCGGCTTACTGAAAAGCATGAAATTATGTGATTGTGCTGCAGTCTCTTCCAGCAATATCTTACATCTTACATTACAAAAATTCAAATTTTCTGAAGACATTTGATAGACGTTTAGCCCAAATGTTCTCACAAGAAAGGATTCTTACGATGGGAGTTGTTTTTTCTTTTTTGTTCACGACACTGATAGAAAAATCAACCCACCTCAGGACACCAAAAAATTTAGTCAGACTTTCTCGCAAGTCAACACTTGAAACATTCCCCATACTGAAATCCATCAAGTCATCTCTAAAATGCTTAAAAGCAGCTCTTTGTAATGACAGTATTTTCTCGCAATGCAAATTTGACATTTCATGGTCTGTGAGTGCAGTTCCTGTGGTAGAAGAAATTACGAAACTTAGATCAACTATAACAATACAAAGACATTACACCATGTTACCTAAAATAATGCATTGCTTTTCAATAAGAATTGAAATTTGACTATGCAATAAATCTTCCCATTTGTAGCATTGTGTCTAGGCTAGGTCCAATCAAATACACCAATCAAACTAACGGCCTTGTTTTGAAAACTGCTCCTAAATTTCTCCAAATGAAAATTTTTTATCACAAATTCCAAGTTTCTTTACTACCAGTATCTGAACTGTGATTTGATGATGACAAAATCTTTGAAAATCTATAACAGACGTAACATCGAAAAATCGACAATATTTTCACTCCCATTCATTATTCATGGTTAAATCTCTTTAAAAATTTGCAAACTGTGTTATCGTTATAAAACTAACATCACACACACTAGGGTTGTAAAATCTTGTCGGAGACTAAATTATTTGGTGTTAAATCTCAAGTCAAAATTTCATATGAAGAAACTTTCGAAAATCTCCTAAAATGAAGCTGCTAGTTGAAAAGGTGTATTCTGGAGATATTGCAAACTGCTATAAAAGTTTTAAACGGACGTTCAATTGTATTTCCTCATCTTTTAGAGTAGTATACATTAGACCTTTTTACTTGCCAGAAAAGAGGTTTGGATCGAGCGTCCAAATCTGGTAAATTTTGTGAAGGAAAACAAAATCATGACCCCCGTTCTCTGTAGAAACACTGCTAGCTGTGGCATGAAGTTCCTTCGGATCTCGGAACACTTTTCAGAAAATAAATCAACGATAACTTTACTCAAATTGAGTTACGAATTTTCAGTTTGTACACAGGCAAGTTTTATTCGCCTTCTAGCCTTGTTTCTCTTTGTTTTCGTTCATTGTTAGCTGATTTTGCTGTGTAAAAGTTGCAGAACAAAAGTGCGAGCATGCAAGGGTTTCATTTTGCGAGTTAGCGATTCCAAGTTTGCTGTTTTCAACCGTCGTATTCAAATGAAAAGAAACTTTATTTTGATATTATTATTGATAAAATTACAAAACGTAGAGGAGAAAACACAGACACCTGCATACACCTATCGAAAGAATTTGGGCACAACATATCAGTCGAAGGCCTCAAAATGCTTAAACGGTGAAAAAGATTTGCTGAGAGATCGCTGTGTTTTGATTAAATATGGGCCTAGACTGTTGCATAACAAAATCAGCTAACAATGAACGAAAACAACGAGCAAAAGGTCAGAAGGCGAATCAAACTTGCCTGTGTATAAACTGTAACATTCGTAACTCAATTTGAGCCAAGTTATCTGTGATTAACTCTCTCAAAAGTGTTCTGAGATCCGAAGCAACTTCATGCCACAGCTAGCAGTATTTCTACTTAGAACGGGGGTCGTGCTTTTGTTTTCTTTCTCAAACTTTACCAGATTTGGACGCTCGATCCAAGCCCCTTTTCTGGCAAGTAAAAAGGTCTATACCGGGTGAGCAAAATAAAAGTTTTGGCAATTCAAGAATC
>REGM01000208.1:436440-459984 GCA_004194415.1 Aurelia aurita | reverse complement strand
AAAGTGCGAGCATGCAAGGGTTTCATTTTGCGAGTTAGCGATTCCAAGTTTGCTGTTTTCAACCGTCGTATTCAAATGAAAAGAAACTTTATTTTGATATTATTATTGATAAAATTACAAAACGTAGAGGAGAAAACACAGACACCTGCATACACCTATCGAAAGAATTTGGGCACAACATATCAGTCGAAGGCCTCAAAATGCTTAAACGGTGAAAAAGATTTGCTGAGAGATCGCTGTGTTTTGATTAAATATGGGCCTAGACTGTTGCATAACAAAATCAGCTAACAATGAACGAAAACAACGAGAAAAAGGCCAGAAGGCGAATCAAACTTGCCTGTGTATAAACTGTAACATTCGTAACTCAATTTGAGCCAAGTTATCTGTGATTAACTCTCTCAAAAGTGTTCTGAGATCCGAAGCAACTTCATGCCACAGCTAGCAGTATTTCTACTTAGAACGGGGGTCGTGCTTTTGTTTTCTTTCTCAAACTTTACCAGATTTGGACGCTCGATCCAAGCCCCTTTTCTGGCAAGTAAAAAGGTCTATACCGGGTGAGCAAAATAAAAGTTTTGGCAATTCAAGAATCATTAAAATTCGAAATTTCAATCAATGTTGAATTCTTTTTTAGGTGTTTCATCCAAGAATCCATTGAATTTAGAGATATTTGGTCTAGGTGGTAAAACTGACAAGAAGAAATGATAAAGATAAGTAGCAAAACCAAATGTTGCAGATTTGTCGAACGTTGGTCATTTTTCTTACTCACCCGGTTAGGGGTGGTGTTTGTTTCGGGCCACGCTTTTATTAGAGGAAGTATAGTATAAACTGTAGAAATATAGAATAGACATTAAATCTTTAAAAAAGATTGCACGGATGGTTATTGAATCTTCCTTTTGACTTAAGGCTTGAAAGGAACTTCAGGTATTTTGATAGTATTGTTCATTGGAACTTTTTGATATTTTGAGTATTTTCAGAATTACAGCGCTTTTTGCGTTTCAACCAGTTTTGAGGTTGTTACGTCATGGTCATAAATTGCTAAATCGTAGACCAGAAAATCGACAGATTTCTGTTAATCGCCATATTGTAAACCTTCATAAACTATAATAAATGTTGTGAGCGACGTGTGGCAATAGTTTCAGCAAATATACATAAAATCCTGTGTTAAATAAACTAAAATGCCAAGATTGAAAAACACTAAAATTCATAAACTATAGTTTTCTTGAAGATTGTACAGTTTTCCCGCTATCAATTTAGGATTTACGACGACTTTAATTTTGTCAAAACTTATCATGAATTTTTCAAATAAAAATAAAAACGCTGCGATTCCAAAAATAAGCAAGATATCAAAAACTTCCAATGAACAATGATAGTAAAGTACCTGAAGTTCCTTTTAAGCCATGAAATCGAACGGAAGATGCATACCCTTCCGTGCAATCTTTTTAAAAGATTTGACACCTATGCTTAGAAATATTACCTGTATGATCATTGATTTCAAATCGTGAGTAAAACTGCAATGCTTCAATCAGCTAAAATGAAATGAAAATTGTCAAGAATTGTAGGAGCTAGGTATATTACAGTTGCCTTACCTAATGCTGCCTTGCAACAACAGCAACATTATTTATGCATTTCTTTTTAACTGAATTGCTCACCCAAACTCGTTTGGACAGAAGAAAATGCGAAGAAGATTAATATAGAAGTGTACCTTGCAGGGGCGGCGCCAGCCCTGAAAAAGTGGGGCTGACAAGGGATATAATTGATTGCCAGAAGGTATACCTAACGTTTTTAAATTGTTTTTGCTGAAGAATAAATGAAATGTCCACCCCAGTCCACCCCCCCCTGGCACCGCCCATGGTTTTGGTACCTTGAAGCAACAAAGAAAAATTGAAAAGGTATATATTACCAAATTTAGAAATTAATGCAGGTCCAGGCTTGCTAGACACCTCTTAAAATCGTAACAGCAAGTATAATATGCAATAGCGACCAAGCAAATGAAAGTTGGTTGTTTCGTCTCAATTCTGTGGCTCGAATTACAAAGTGCTTATGTAAATATTTTACTATAGTACAAACAGTGCAAAATCAGCAACAAATCAGGAATGCAAGAATTTCAAATTATATAATTTCATTCAACTATACCTGATTGAAAAGATGGCCTTCGCTTTCCCGCTTCGATAGATTTGAAAGTTTACATCGCACCTAAAATTTAACGAACAAGTTTTGTTACTCTGCTAGAATATACAGCTGAAAAAACTTTGGAGAGATGACAACATTTCAAATTATTTCTTTTAAATAACAGGTACTTTCTTTCCCAAATAAAGTTTGTTCTTTTCAAGCATGTTGAAAAATTGTTGTTAAAAAAGGAAACTTGAAAATCTCTATAAACATTTAAAAAAATATAAATAAATGGCTGCACTTTCTGTTGTCAAGTTCTTATTCGTTTTGTCAAATACAAGGTGTTAGTCATCATTAAATACTAACTAAAAAAGGTCAGCAGACAATGCTTTACCAGCAAAAGTAGCGCTCTTATACAACAACAGGCCATGCACCTAAGAGAAAAAAGTTGAGTATCTAAAAGGGCGTTGTCACCTAAAGTTTTCGTATTATACCGGGTGTCCCAAAAAAGGTAACAGATTTTATCAGGGCTAGCGATGCGAATTTAGCTCCAATCAAGTCGCAATAATTTTTAGCTGATCCTGAAAAATTAACTTGAACATAGATACCTTGCTCATTGATATTGGTGTTTTCAGAGTTGAAATATTAATTTTGAAAGTTCAAATTTGCCTCCACCTCCAAACCAGCCAACCAGAGCTTTGGCGTTTTTGCCTAAGGAAATTCCTGAAGCACAGCGAAATTTAAAATTAAGATTAAAGAAAATTGAAAATTGTATAATATTAGGTGAGCTCTAGCAAATACAATATAATATAATCAATTATTTTTTCACATTCTATCGATTCTATTGTTGACTTTTCACTGTGCTTCAAGAATTTGCTTAGGCCAAAACGCCAAAGCTCTGGTTTGAAGGTGAAGACAAATTTAAACTTTCAAGATTAATATTTCAACTTTGGAAGCACAAATATCAGCCAGCACTGTATCTATGTTCAAGTTAACTTTTCAGGATTAGCTTAAAAACAGTTGCGAATTGGTTGGGGCTAACTTCGCATCGCTAGCCCTGATCAAATCTTTCAACTTTTTTTCAGGACACCAGGTATAAATCTGATAATTAAGTATATCTAACTTGATCTGACGATAACCATGCAGCTAAAATAAAGTAGATGTTAAACATACCACAAGATGATGGTCATCCAGCAAAACCATGAAAAATCTTCTTGTTGGCAGAACAGACTGCACGAGAAATAAACAAAAGTATCTCAAATCATTCAAAGAGAAGGATGAAAGTGGATTCAAAACATCGTTCGAACAGATTCTTTTTAAATTCATAAACGTAACCAAGCGTTGTTGCTAAATTAAAGGGAATAGACATAGCTATATTGAGTGGTCGCTATAAATAGGCTACGAAAACGCCCACGCACCCATTGTTTCTTCGGCTACACAATGAAACGGCACGTGCCAACAGTATCAAATACAATAGACTAAATTTTTAACTTAGCCCGGGCCAGCTTTTAACTATGTCGATTCCCTTTAATTTGCCGCATGAAAATGTGATAAGCATGGGATCATCAAGATACTTTCATTCACAGATGTTGAAAACCGAAAAATTATATTTCAATAAAATGGTTCAAAGGAATTGCTATTTTGTTAAGAATTTTAACTTTCTTTTGTCAACAATCAGCACCTAAACGGCTATCACGCTTGGAATCAACCAGATATAACGTAAAATATTAATTTACCAAAAGGTCGATCATCAGTTCCACAAATCTTTCACAATACAATCGCTTTTCCTTGTCGATCTTGCCTGTGAAATAAATTATAAAACAATCAGTATTTTTTCAAATCAAAATTCACATTTAATCTAACACGTCATTTGTAATTCGATTTTTTTAAACGAATACAAAATTAAATTTTCAATTAATTTTCAGAAAATCATATCGATAATTTGTGTTATGACAAATTCTGGCGGAAAAATTTTGTAAATATATTATAAACTCAGAAAGGTTATGTGAAATTTAATTATTATTATAGGCCCTAACAGTTCTGAAGTAATTTTGTTCTTTTGTATATATATCATATTGTATTATAGATTGTAAATTTATCTTGAATTATTTTATGCCGAAGGGATTTTGCGTTATAAATAATTTAACATGAAAAAATATGAAATATGAAAATATGAAACAATTACACTCATTACACAAACAACAAAAACTAACAACAAAAGTAGGATTTATGTTTGTGGTTAATGGTTTGGTTCTTTCTTGGTTCAAAAGGAGGTCCTCAATGAATTTTGATAAATTATGAAATTCAATTCTATGAAAAATTAAAGAATTCTAACAGGGCATAAAATGAAGAAATAATCCTTACTACAAAGCTAAGTCAAGTTTCTTTTAAAACATGAGTGCATTGGGGAACAGAGCAATCAAGTAGCCACCAAATTATAATTAAGTAGCCACCAAAGAATTATAGAAATCAATATCAAACCACAAAAACAATTATCAACTCAAAATTCAAAAGAAATAATAAAAATTTAGGTCCTACCGAGATTTGAACTCGGATCGCAGGATTCAGAGTCCTGAGTGCTAACCATTACACCATAGGGCCTTTCGACGAGGATGGGATTCGAACCCACGCGGGCAGAGCCCAATGGATTAGCAGTCCATCGCCTTAACCACTCGGCCACCTCGTCGCACGGTCCGGTCGGTGAGATTTCTTCAAATCATTTAGCCTCGAGCATATTCCAATATGCTCGAGGCTAAATGATTTGAAGAAATCTCACTTAGAATACAAGAAATGGGATAAGAATAAGCACCTGGAATGTTAGATCACTATATCAACAAGGAAAGCTCGAGAATGTCAAACTTGAAATGGAACGTTTAAAAGTGCAAGTTCTAGGAATTAGTGAAACAAGATGGACAAAAAGTGGGAGCTTATGTACTATCCATTATCCTAAAAGAATATCTAATGAGAACCTATATGAATTGACCAAAGCAACACCTTGGAGTAAGACAATTAAACACCGCAGACCAGGCATTAATTTAAGGAATTTTCATCACTGCACAAAACAACGTAAATCGCAGTTTTGCAGGTCAAAAGGGTGTGGCAAAAGGGTGTGGCAATTGGTTTGGCGAGTTTCTTGTGGGCAGAGACAAGTATGGAATGTAAGATTTTCGTGCACCGGACAGCATAATTGTCATACATTTCTGTGTACCATTAGTTGGTTATGCACTGTGAAAGCAGGGGGAAGCCAACCACATGCACGGGAAGTGCATACATCTAAGTGGTCCAGAGATGCTCCCCTAGAAAATTTTGTAATTATAACCTCTAGAATGGCCTAGAATGCAGCTAATTCTTCTTTTTTTGAAGCAAGGGAGTTTGTCATGCAACTAATTTGCTGACACATGAGCAAAACTTGATTTAATATTAGTCCGTGATATTCTGTTGTAGAAACTGATAACCACCCAGAGTTCTTCGATTTGCTCTGCAGGGGTGATTCTAGCCAGAAATTGAAAGGTGCAACTTGCAGAGGGGGTGCCACAGATATAGCAGAAGCTGGAAGCGCGCCGGAGATGCGCCAAAATTCTTTAGATATTGCTTATGAAAATTCTTCAGTTTTCCTTCTAAATAGCACCTGAATGTAAGAGCTATAATTCAAGAAAACTGACCAGAATCATATTTTCAAGCACCTTGCTCGTTTTGAAACAAGTAGTAAGAGATTGGAGGCGAAAAGCAAGATTCAATTTTTCGAACATGTGATTTCTGCAGTAGTTATTTTACTAAAAAACGCCTGACTTCTATCTTTTTTCCCCAACATCTATTTGAAGACTCTAAAAAGAGGTGAGTTAGTTTCAATGAGAGGGGCAGTTTTTTGTCAAAAAGGGGGTGCCCAGCAAGATGACTATTCGTTGCAAGAAGTATTAAGTGTCTTTATTCTGAAAACATCTAAAACTGTTGTATTTCAAGTATTTCAAGCTGAAAACTGGAACAATTCATCACTGCACAAAACTTGATTCATCACTGCACATTTTTGATTCATCACTGCACAAATTGGTCATCACTGCACCTTAAATTAATCCTTGCCGCAGACTACGACTACTGGGTCACATCTGCAGGCTACCAGAAGACACGCCTGTGCGACAGTCACTAGCGGAAGTGATAAGAGAATATAAGAAGAAATGTGGGCGGCCCAAATCAACATGGCTATCTCTAGTCAAAAAAGACCTTGACTCTATAGGAATCCCCCCAGACGACAACTTTCAAAACGTTATAAATCTAGCACAGGACAGGACTGCCTGGAGAAATCATGTGCAAAAACATTTTTCTTGATATGCATAATGGCGGGTAACCGTCGGAGGCCAAGCCCTCATATGTAAATGATGATGATGACTACTCGGGAGGGGATCATCATGAACGTGGAGTCGGAATTGTACTGAACAAAAAGGTTACAAATTCAGTTCTTGGATTTTGGCCCGTATCAGATAGAGTAGCTCTAGTGAAATTGAAAGCCAAACCTTTCAATATAAATGTCATACAGGTTTATGCGCCAACAAGTGCTTCTACTGAAGAAGAAGTGGAAGAGTTTTATGAAGAATTAGACAGATGTAAAAAAGTATGCAAAGGTCATGAACTAAACATAGTTATGGGAGATTTCAATGCTAAAGTTGGAAGAAACAGACACACAGACATTGTAGGACAAGAAGGCCTAGGAGAGAAGAATGAAAGAGGAGAAAAGCTAACGGAATGGTGCGAACAAAATGACCAAATCATCATGAACACATGGTTTACTAAACACCCTCGAAAACTCTGGACATGGAAAAGCCCAGATGGAATTACTAAAAATCAAATCGATTACATCACAATCAATAGAAGATACAGAAACACCGTTAGAGATATTCGCACATATCCAGAAGCAGACTGCAACAGTGACCACAACATGCTTGTTGGAGACATACAAGTGGAACTTCAAAAATTAAAACAACAGAAAAGTTCTTTACCGAAATTAGACCTAAAAACCCTAGAAAAAGACAAAGAAGTTAAAGAAAAATTTTACAAAGAGGTAGAAACGAAAATAGAAACAACAAATGAAAATCAATGTGCTGAACAATTAGTCAAAGTATTTCAAACGAATTTAAAAGAGGCAGCAAAAATGTCAATACCAATTTGTCCAAAAAAGAAACACAAGCCATGGATGACGCAGGAAATACTTGAGCTAATGAATGAAAGAAGGAAAGTAAAGAACAACGCCACGGCATACAAGAAATTAGACAGGGAGATTAGAAATGCTTGCCAAAAAGCAAAAGAGGTTATGCTCAACAACCAATGTCAGGAAATTGAAGAACTAGAAAAGAAAAACCATCAACTAATGCATACCAAAGTAAAAGAAGCCACTAGAAAAAACAGAACTTGTTCTTCGACCAACTGCATTCAAGCAAAAGATGGCACTATTATTATGGAAAAAGAACAAATTCTAGAAAGATGGAAAGAATACATTTGTGAACTATTTGAAGATGACAGACCACCAGAATATCTAATTAAGAAGAGAGAAACGGAAAATTTACCTATCTTAAAAGAAGAAATAACCAAAGCTATCAAAAGCATGCCAAAAAGTAAAGCAACAGGTCCAGATGAAGTATCTATTGAGTTAATTCAAGTCCTTGATGACTTGGGTGCAGAATGGATGACTAAGATAGCCAACAAGATTTACGATGAAGGCCAGTTTCCAACAGATTTATCTCGATCCGTCTTTATTACTCTACCAAAGAAAGCTGGAACAACGAAATGTGAGCTCCATCGCACAATAAGCTTAATGAGCCACATGACGAAGGTGATCCTGAAAATCCTACTACAGCGAATAAGTGGCAGGACAAAGGGTGAAATATCAGAAGAACAATTCGGATTCATGCCAGACAAGGGAACGAGAAATGCAATATTCACACTTCGAATGATTACAGAGAGATGTGTAGAGATGCAAAAAGATGTATACATATGTTTTATCGACTACGCAAAGGCTTTTGATAAAGTTCAACATGTACCATTATTTGAAATGCTTGAAGAATTGGACGTTAACAGCAAAGATGTAGAGCTGATTAAGAATCTCTACTGGCAACAACAGGCAGCAGTACGCATTGGGCAAGATATGAGTGACTGGGTAAACATAGAAAGAGGTGTAAGACAAGGGTGTGTTTTATCACCAGAACTCTTCTCACTGTACACAGAGATGATAATGAGGAAAATCAGCCACATGGATGGAGTAAAAATAGGAGGTTTCAATGTAAATAACATCAGATACGCAGATGACACTGCCATAATTGCTGATTCAGAAGAACAGCTACAAAACCTTATGGATGTAATAGTGGAAGNTCTACTTTTTAAACATTTCTGTTACTTCCAAATATGGTATCTTCGTGTTTCTTAAAAGTTGGGCTTCTGAGATTTGAAAAAATCCGAAAATTGGCTTTTTCGGCCTACAAACGTTTACCGTAACCTTAAATCATAAGACTGATGGCACAGACTTATGATTTTACTCAGTTTAATTTTACTCAATTGAAGATGGATAAGATTATTCGAAACATGTATTGCACATTTATATTAATTGTCGCTTTAATAAGTTCCTTTTTAGTTTAATACCGGGTTTCCCAAGAAACTGAATTGAAGAAGGTATTGAAGAAGGAAGAAAGATGAGCATGCATATTGCTGCACTCACCGATATCAGGTATAGAAGAAAGAATTTTGAAGAAATGCTTGATCATCTTTGACAGAAATTCTTTTTCGTCATTTACCCTGGAACAAAATATTGCAAAAGCATTACAGTTTTATAATTAAAACGTCGCTGTGCCAGATAACCTCAAAACGTACACGTATATCGAAAAGAACTACGGGGTGATTGAACCAAGAGTGCCACTTTTTCAATGCTTTATAATGAAAAACCTGTGCTTCAGTGGTGCTGATCAAAATCTGTTCGTGTAGCTGAAGGAATAAATTAAGCTTACGTGTTTTCTTCACAATTTCATTCGCAAAATAGCCCCCAAAACACCTCCTGAAAAAATGCTTGAGTCACACATCGTGATCATCAGCCGGCAATACTGCTTAAAGAACGCCAATCAACCAGCATCCTTTGCGCGCTTCGCTTGTTGCCTTTCGACTGCGGCGGCCATTTTAATATGACAACATTCTCTGCAAAGCGTGACCGCAAAGGATGCTGGTTGACCGGCGTTCTTTAATATTCACTCGGGAATAGAACAAATTCTTAACCATCATGCAACTGCCTTGCGGCTACCAACAAACGGCTCGCGTTTTATATCGTCCTAAATTAAGCGACACAACACGTGAGCCTTATTTAGACAAACTGTGGATTCATCTTTAGTGAGTTCTGATCCACATAGTGAAAGTACTTATGAGAAATAAATGTGTTCTTTATCCATCAAAACATTAATAGACTTACGCTAAAGATGGCAGCGAGGAACTTTTTACCAAGATGAATTGCGTTCCAATACACAAAATCGGCTAAGGTTTGTTTTGCCCATTTTAAGTAATTCGACCATACTCTTGGGAAGTTTTAGTATTCTTCTACTTATCGCAATCATGGCAAATATTTTCACGACACGAAATATGTTAAAGAAATCAAAAGCTGTTTCATCAAGAAATTGATCACTTGACTTGAAGTGGGTGTAAATAAACCTTATCCGATTAGGTCTTTTAAGAATCTTTAACGATTGTATAGGAATTCGATTAATGAACGCAATGCATCATGGTAAAAAGTTCTTCGCCGCCATCTTTAGCGTAATCGTCTATTAAATTACAAAACTGCGAATCTTTGACTTACAATTCATCTTGCAATGCTTAATGAAAAATTAAACATCAAAATTTAATTTTTGAATGGTATAATTTAAAAGTATAAAAAGGTCTTTGAAAGGTTTTCAGTGGTATCTCAAATCGTAGCATAGGTTCCAAATCTTTGAATTCGCGTAAAAAGGTCGGTGTAAAATTCAATGACATATTTCTTTTAATCGAATGGCTTGAAAGAAACTTTAGCTACTTTGCTATAACTCTACCATTGGATATTTCAGAAATCTTGAATATTTTCGAAATTACAGCGTATTTCATATTTCAACTCATTTGAGGGTGTGACGTCATCAAATTTCTAAATCGCAAACTAGAGGAGTGAAAGACTTTTGCTTGATACCATATTGTAGACGTTCATAAACTATGTTTTTCTGGAAATTATTCGATGTTTCCTCAAAAAGTTTAGAAATTACGATGGTTTTAAGATTTTTTCAAAATTTTTCTTGAATTCTTAAAAAAGAAGAAAAGCACTCTAATTCTGAAAATATTGAAGATTTCTGAAAAGTCCAACGGTAGAATTATTACAAAGTAGCTAAAGTTTCTTTCAAGCTATTCCATTCAAAGAAATAGGTCACAGAATTTTACACCGACCTTTTTAAAGATTTGAAACCTATGCTTCGAATCGTTATGGTGGTCTGGTCTAAAGACCATGACCACAACAAATGCAACAAATTCAAATACTCTTTGCAAATGTTACCTTTCAAGGCTTGCTTTTTCCATCTGAGCATCTTTCTTTCTAATCAAGTTCCAGTATTTCCGATACTTTGGAAAATTTTGTAGTTCTTGTTCTAGCCGCCCCTGAAACAGTAAAATTATCTTGATCAATGGAACACTGTTTGTGTGAACCATGCATACACGCAGGGGGGTGGTAACTCCCACATATGGTGGTACGGGATGTGCCATTATTTGAGGGTAGTTTTTCGACATCGGAAATAATTTTTGAGCATTCTATCAATAATTCTTAAATTTAGGGGTATCATTTTTTTAAAGTCCAACTTTTCCAGATCACAACTTTGAACAGGATATAATTTGTGCAAGTTAATAATTTATGTGATAAATATTTTGTACTTCTTTGGATGCCTTACAATGAAGACATATAAATTTTGGGGTATGGTTTAACAAAAACCTGGTAAAATTTTGTGGTATGATTTTCAAAGTTCAAATGGTACATCCTATCACCTCCCTTTAGAAGTTACCCCTCAGGTCCATACATGATCTTGCCGATCTTGAAATTTTGGAAGATAACAGTATCATTTTTCAATACTGAAAAAATTCTTTGATGATAAATAAATCGAGCTGCTTCCATAAAGAGGGACTGCGTCCTGAATGGTCGGTTTTCGAAAAGCAATTGATTTAAAAATGAGAAAATACGCCTAGTATTGGTATTAGTTCTTCCTCAAAGCTGAACTTTAATCTTACGAATGTCGGTTTTTTTGTTTTCGTGAATTTTCTTTTGAGACGCAAGTTAGTTTTTAGCATGCTTTGGTTGTAGGCTAAACTGTTAATGAGACTACCAACGCAGTTGCCTCACCGAGCCATTTTCATACAGCAAAAGTTGATACAAGTGTACAAAAAGCAAGAGCGATGCGAATTCCCCTTGCTCTGAAAATATTACGTTCTTGGAAGGTAACTGAACATAAAATTGGAAAATCTCAGATTTACCTCAGGTAGAAACCCTTTGCAATTTTTCAAAAACGTTAAAGAAATATTAAGACCTTTAAATTGAAAACCCCATATACTTAAGACTATAAACTGTGTGCTTGCACCTTCCAGATCTTTATGGCCAAGACCTCAGCTTTCGAGTTTTTGACCTCGTGACTTCTGAAAGAGCCGTTGAGTGGGGAGACTAGACAAGGCGTGTCTATACTATTTTTTGAAAATGATGTTTGTCCATCTAAAGTTTAAGAAATCATAGTCAAATACAAAAAATAAAATATGAAATCAAGTAAATAATTAGATGAGAACTCACAGGTAAAATGTAAGACCAGATCCGCAGAGAAACAAGTTTCTGCACCTCTTCCCTGATCAGGTCAACTTCCTACGAAAATAATACAAAAAAATACGTTACAATACCTCAGCTGGAAAAAATCGTTTAGAATACCATTACATTAAAGGGTCTGTACAAGATTTTAGTAAACAAAGGGCACGTGGGCTTTCGTGTGTTTAGGATAAACATATCAAAAAAATGTGGCTCGGAATCCAGTTATATTTCCAAAATCGTTGACTATGTGAAAAATCTGATTGCACTGGCTAACTCTACGGAGTTTAAACCTATAGAAAATATTTGCTATTTGCCTGCATTCGGGAGAAAAAGTAACGGATGTTTTTAATTTTAGCTTACACAGCCCCTTTAAATGGAAAAAATTCAGACGTTAATATTTTACATTTGAAACATCTGAAAATTTCAAGGACCGAAATTTGTGTATTCAAAATTGTTTAAAGTCTGAAATCTTTCTGCAGTATTGAAAATCGCATCAAAAAATGTTTACAGTATAAAAACGTAATGTCTTGCTCAGCAAACTTTTCCACAGCAAAGGAATGTGCTGAGAGAGGTACTTAGTAAACAACTTGATCCTCAATGGAAATTTTTGAACGTCAGAAATTCCGAGAATTTGAATTTTAATGTGAATTGGTTCAGCAAACCTAGCCTGTTTATCCAGACGACAAGTCACATGACTTTATCAATTTGCGCTTGAAAATGAGAAATGGGGCAAATGAAGCCATTACGAAACGTAGCGTTTAAAAAAGTCTCTTGCCTGTTTAGTTTTAATTAAAGCAATTTTAAAAGCTTGGAAGCTTTTCAGATCATTTAAAGCTTTTCGAGGATGGATAACGGAATGTCGGGAAGGAAGCTTGACCGCTTGACCCTAAAGGAGCATCTGTCCACAAAATTATCGACGCAAAGGCAAGTTTCTCGCAGCTTTCTTGAACTAAATTTCTGCTTTGCTCTAAAAATCCCCTTGTTTAAGCAATTATTTTACTCAATTAGGCCCGCGTGACAATTACTACATATCCTTTATATTTTGACTTTCACGGGGGACAATATTAGCCTTACTCCATAAAGGCCCTCAATTTTCGCTCATCTCATTGATTGATGTTGTTGTTGTCGCTTGAGTGAGGGCCTTGTTTCCAAAGAGCTGTGAAACCAAACAAAATCTCAATCTTGTAGCGGTATCAGGTAAGTCAAAGAGGGAAACTACGACCATGTATATGGACGAATCACGACATGAAACAGTTTCTTGAGTCAACCAAAAGCATTTCAATGAACAAAATTAATGGATACTTACCAAGCTATTGAAACAGTGTGTAAGAAATATCAATACAATAGTCTGCTCTTTCACTGATATTTCCTGCAATAAAACATACGATTACATAAGTATGTAACATCACAAATGTAATTCAGCATTTCTAAAGGTTTTGAGTGAGCATGGCAGCGCAGAAAAATTGCAAGGAACGTGACACAGATACAGCATATGTCAAATTTAAAAAGAACGCGTAGATGGTTGACATATCTACCTTCGGATTTAATGCCTTTAAAAGAACTAAGTGCTTGAATGGAATGCTACTGTACCAGTTTTAGACATCTTGGCATCGTTCAATTTCTACCGGGTGAGTCAAAAAAATGTTCACCTATTGAAAAATTCTCAAAATTTATCTATAGTACCGTCTACTGATCATGAAAATTTCTCTATGTGCATTTGTGTAAAGAACCAAATTAATATTTAGACATACTGTAAAGTCTGAAATGGCTTTGAATTTATGGGAACTTTTGCTTTTAGAACCTATAAGCTTTCAGAATCATATGAAATCACGAATTGAAGATTTCTGGATAAAAATACTATTGTTTGAAATAAGGGTTTTCATGCGATAATTCCATCCTCTCTTCATCCCAGAAGAACACAATAACGACCACCTATTAAATAAAATTTGGTCCTTGGCACACATACACAAAAAGAACATTTAAAGATCGGTGACATAATCAAATTTTGGTGAGTTTCCAAAACGTGCATTTTTTTTTACTCACCCAGTATCTTGCAGAACAAACTCAGTAAAAAATAAAGCAAGGAATCAATATTGTGTGTTAAGGAAGGCTTGGTTGTTGACTTGTCGCCATCCCCAAAGAAAGTTCCAGGTTGCAATTCGGTTGGCCTCCTGGGTGAGAGCCACCGCTCACCAGAAGGTCAGGTTGATCTTCTACTCCTACTAAGAATACAAAGAACGCAGTCTTTTCGAATACATATGCTTCTAATCAAGCCAAAAGCAAATCTTAATATCATTACAGTAGACCCACAGTGAAGATCAAGCGAAAGATGAGAAGATTTACATGTTTTTATTTAAATTAACTTTCCCGTTGCCGGATGAGTTGGTCAACATATGGTTTTTATTAAAGGAATATATAACGGGTGTCCCAAAAAACGCAACAGATTTGAAAAATTCTAATGCAAACTGTTTCAAATTCAATAACGAGCAATTATTTCTATCTCGACTTGGTTGTAGAGTTAAAAGTCATCAAAATTCACATTTGTTCTGAAGCTAAAACCAGACCTCCTAGCATTTGAGCAAAAGATAGAAGAACTTTATGAAGCATGACAATCCCTGCAATTACAGAGCATTGCTGACAAACATGCAAACACACGAGTTCATTTTGCATTGAACAGACACTTTCACAAATAAAATATTTCGATCAAAGCACAGTCGTGCTTCTTAAGGGCCCATGAAGATTCATATTTCATATTTCATATTTCAATCTTTTAAGGAGGGTTGCCCTTCAGCAGAAGCTGTTTTAGATTCGTTTGATTCGTTACTTTTCCTAAAATGACTAGGCCACTATTAGAGGTATACTTTCAATTGTAAAATTGTAAATGAATCATCAGATGCTCCTATGTTGTTGGAGATGCTCCTGTGCTTTTAATCTCCACTATTGCTTGCTATAATTCTAGCATTTAATGTGTAGTTTGCTAATTTTAACTCCACAACCAAGTTACCAAACATAGAGGAAAATATATCAAAATTTAATCTAATCATTGCGGATTTAGATAAAAACAATCCTTTGATCATGAGTTTGAGACAGTTTGCATTAGAATTTTAAAATCTGTTGCCTTTTTTTGGGGGGGAACACCAGGTAGCTTAGCTAAGCACCAAAATCAATTTTAGCTTACCCCTGAATCGTCCAGGTTTAGTTTCATAGCACGACGAACCAATCCTGCAAACTTTTCTGGGCTGCTTTTGAAGACCTAAAACCAAACAAAAAATTCAATTCGTCATTCAAAACAACTTCAAAAACAGCCTCCGATCACTAATAAATGAAAAAATGACCAAACCAAACCATGATTATGCTGTTGTTGGTGACATTTTTTCTATTCAACATTGCAAGTCTGCCTGACAGGGAATATTGTCTAACAATCTAACAATCACGCTAACCGTTGCTAACCGTCCATTCCTACCAAATATCGACCATGGAGATTCAGAATTCATCTGGTACCTTTTTAATTTTAACCGGAAGCGTCATTTTTGATGACGTCAATAACTGACACTTTTGAGCACTAATATGACTATAGCTTTTCACAGGTATGTCTGATCGGCTTCTAAATGACAGAGTTGAATTCAGCTTGATTAGAGCTTTCGGATGATATATCATTTTTTGCATTTTGATGAAGTTAGAAAAAATTGTGACGTCATCATTTCTAGGACGTCAAAATAGACCATTTCGACAATTAGAATCGGAGACTGGGGAGAGCGGTTTGTTCTGGTAAATGGCGGATACAGATCTGGTAAATGGCTGCCACGGAGCTTTTACAAATGATAAATTTCCCTCTACAGAACTGTTAGTTTTAAATTCACAGTTAAAAACTTAAAATAGAGAAATTATGACTTAAAAAATAACCGAAAAGGTGCCCCATTACCAATAAGCCTCGTAACTAAAGGGAGACTGAATCTCCAACCGAGACCTCAAATCAAATTGCTTTGGCGGGAAAATATTGGTGATTCGTCATCTCCGTTTATCGAAGCGAGATAAAACAAATGTTTTGATAAGTTTCGAGAAGAAAACTTGGAATTACTTCACTCTCTATGAGTTGTGCAAACTGGATGGGATACAATAATTCAGAATTGTGGTGAAAGATTGCTTTGGCTGCAGTCATTTGGCTCAGCGAAGTCAATGCAGTTCTTTTTCGTTAAAAATTGTGCCTTGCTTGGTGGAAAGAACTTTGATTTTAGATTTTGACTGACTTTCAGTCTCCCTTTAGTTACGAGGCTTATTGGTGATGGGGCACCCTTTCGGTTATTTTTTAAGTCTTAATTTCTCTATTTTAACTGTGAATTTAAAACTAACAGTTCTGTAGAGGGAAATTTATCATTTATAAAAGCTCCGTGGCAGCCATTTACCAGAACTGCATCCGCCATTTACCAGAACAAACCGCTCTCCCCAGTCTCCGATTCTAATTGTCGAAATGGTCTATTNGATTATAAATATCCAGTAAGTTCTTCGAATGTGGTGACAGGTTTTCGGGGGAACAAGTGTCCTCAGTGCCAGAAATTGTTGGAAAAAAATCACAATTTGTGTCACCTAAGAGGATCAGATCCCTGTTCTCTTTGTCGAGAACCTGTAAACATTCTTCCAGTTGACGAAAGATTTCAACTGATGCGTCTGGAGGACGGTACCACGACATAACGAGAAAAGGTGCAGCCTTAACAGGTTTCACCTCAATGCATAGACCCTCCAAATTGGATATTGGCAGGTCAGCCCTGACGGTGATTTTATCAAAAGACTTGTCCTTTACGTATAAAGCGACACCACCGCCATTGCGGTTACGATCACTTCTTTTAATGGAATAGCCCTCAATATTGACAAGATTATCATCTATCCTATCATCAATTTTAGTCTCATTCACGGCCAAAATATGGATCCCAAGGTCCTTGACAAGAAGACGAATCTCATCAATATGACGTAAAAGGCTATTCACATTAATAGAAGCAATCGTCATACCCTTTTTGAAGCCGAGAGTCGTACTGCTATTGGTCACATGATTGTGCAAGGGAACTGACGCAGAGGTCTTCCTAGCGGCCGAGCAACCACCCTCTTTATCTTTAGCCTCAAAATCAATATTCTTATTATTATCTAGTCAAAAACTTAATCCACGAAGCAAATTGTTACCAAGAATGTTATCACCATGTCGGTTGAGATGGATCAGACTTCTGTTGAGGTGTTGGTCGGCATGTATATTGTTGTGTTCCAAAAAGGCAAAATCATTCTCTGAGCACAAATCCTGTAGTACAAAGTTTACTCTCTTTCTCTTCGATTCATACCTGTCGCCACGTGTTATAAGACCAGAAATAACAACTTCAATGCCTTTATCGCTAATTGACTTAGCCAGATCGATAATTTCCTCAGCAATTTGCACCTCCGTTTTTTCTTTTCCATTAATTTTCGATGAAAGATCATTTGTGCCGGTGTGTAGTAGAATTAGGTTGGGCTTTCTTTCAATCGAAGGCTGGGCATAACTATACATGTCTCTTGTTGTTGCACCATTGAAATTCTTTACAAAAATATTTGTTTCATGATTTCCACACTTTTCCTTTAAAGTCTCCCTTTAGTTACGAGGCTTATTGGTGATGGGGCACCCTTTCGGTTATTTTTTAAGTCTTAATTTCTCTATTTTAACTGTGAATTTAAAACTAACAGTTCTGTAGAGGGAAATTTATCATTTATAAAAGCTCCGTGGCAGCCATTTACCAGAACTGCATCCGCCATTTACCAGAACAAACCGCTCTCCCCAGTCTCCGATTCTAATTGTCGAAATGGTCTATTGACGGTTTCTTACAATCGTGCAAATTCGAACCTAATATTATCACTCAAAATAAAACTCATGAAAGAGGGGGGAGAGGGCTGAAAGAAAAAAGGAAATAGCGATCTAATAGCAGCTCATTGACAACTGTAGAGATATTTTGATAAATTTAGAATTCGTATAACCACTTACTTCCCACATAGGCACCTTCTCTCTGAACTTTTCATTCACCATCGTACAAATGGATAAAACATGTGCTTTTGAAGACTAAAAAAATTAGAATATAGTAGGATTAATAACACAAGAAAGTCTAACAGGGGCGCTAAAAAAGTTCCCACTCTTTGATAGGCCATGATAAATCGTAAACAAGGCCGATTTCAAAATTGATGATTTAATCTTTAGTCGGAATCCCAAGAGTAGTTCTATTTCTACCTAGCATCCGAAGGTACTTTTTAGAAGTACTGACAAGCTAAGCTTATCGAAGCATTCTCCCGGTCTTTCTTCTCGATGTGACCACACCTCGTGATTCCTTTAGCCTGGAATTGATTTGGGTTGTTTACAGACTAAAATTTTCCAGAAATCGCTTGTAGTGTGAGAAGAAAGCGCCCGAAAATTCAAGAAAAAATTACCGAGTAATATTTGGCATTTTAACCATAGATTACATCATCCATCTTTGAAATCGGACTTGTGTACGATTTATCAAGTTCTGTCAAAAGTGGGAATTTCTTTGGCACACCCCGTATAATCTTATACTCATTACATAAGTCTCAGTATCGCTCATTGAATTGGATGGTAATAAAAAATCAGATTAAAAATATTGAACGAATACAAGGAATCACGTCGTAAGTCTAGTATAATCTCTCAAAGTTTTATAATCTCAATTCTCAGAAAATAGAAAAAAAATCACAAAAATATTTCAGCCATTCGGCTATCAACCAAACTTTGATTCATTCCAATTTATCATATATTCTACGTATAACGAATTTTCAAAGATATAAAGTATTTTGACGCACCCGGTATTATTCTATGATAAAACTGATAAAACTACTATACAGGGTGAGTCAAAAGAGTTGTGTGTGTTTGATCGGCGATAAATCACAAACCTGTCATTCGATTGAGTTGATTAAAATTTTAATGTGTAGCTGAAAACATAGATTAAACATGGATACCCTGGTCGATGCTTTAGCTCCATTCCCGTGCTTGCAATAAGATATTCTCTTCAAAATTTCTGTCGCGAAGAAATGCAAAATTTCCCAAAAATACATGATCAAATAACAGCTGTCACCGATCGAATACACGGAACTCTTTTTTGACTCACCCAAGTAGAAAATTCCAAATTTTGCAGACCGTCAAAACTATTTCCGAGTCAGTCATATCTTAAAATCTCCAATTCCCTATGCCGAACAAGATGTTGATTAATGAGAATCTGCACAGGTCTGCATTTGACTAAAAGCAACGATAAAGAAAAGTGAGCAGTCTCGGGTAAGTAAATATATTGAAATTATTTCAAAAAAATTGTAATTCATTCTTAAATACCTTGCTTTCATTAAAATTTGGCCACAAATACCTCTCCAGGTATTGGCTAAAAGAAAAGATAATTAACTGTTAGCGAGCCTCGATAATCAATCGATTCATCCCAAAATAAACATTTTAAGTCCCTACTGATTAAATTTTAAAATCAATAGCAGTCTTGAACGGAGGATAAATTTTGCCATTACATTTCAGGAAGTTCGGCAGCTTGGGATGTGCCGATTGTATGGGCAGGCTACTTTTCGGCCATTATATCATATTTTCAGTTACAAAGCGAGCCTTGCATTATACTCCTACTTAATTACATTTTTGGCTCATTCACTCAGTCCATTTCTGCCCATCGTATATTTTGGGGTTATTGATTTAGCAAATCCTCCATTTCATGGAAAAAAATTTAATGCTTCTGTCTAATTTCTGTCTCATTCTTACAATTTTGGGTACCGTCAAGTGCAGTGACTTTGATGTTTTTTCTTCATAATTCCGATCAGAAATGAAGAAATGCAATACAACTTTTTCATGTGAGCATTGTGCATCAAACGTTTGATATGCAAAAAAGAAAATAATATTTTGATGCTATTTTCCACTTTTTTTTGCAGCCATGAACACATGATCAAAGTCACCCCGAAGATGGGGGTGACTTTGAGCAGTTAGTGAAAATTAAATTTTTTAGGTCAAAAATCATTTTTTGAGATACAGTAAAATCCAAATGTTTTGGACAAAAAAGTTCAGACACTTTAAAAAATGGGAAAATGTTCCTTTTTATCCAGCTCATTGGTCAAATTTTTCGCTTAAGATGAGTTATATTTGGGAACGCACAATGGTAAATAAGCTTGTCTAAAAATAGAACAAAGAAAACACTCAGACACTGCATTGTTTCTTGGGCTATCCATTGTTTACGGTGCGTGTGCAACTTCGATTTGAATGGGATATTTTTAGATTTTGTTGCTCTTTGCAAATGCAAGATTCTAAGGCCCCGTTCACACTGTTCCGTATTCGTATCAAAATGGATAAAAAATATCAATTTTCACCTTGCGTTCACACTGCTCCACCCTGAAAACGGAGACTTTTTAAAACGCACTTTGAAAACGGATACTTTTGAAAACGGAGACTTTTGAAAACGCAAAAACGCAGTGTGAACACCCAAAACGCAAAAACGGATACTTTTGAAAACGCTAGCAACTACAACAATACAACAAAATGCTTAGCACGTGCCAATGTGAACAAGTTCTCAACATTGCTGAGTCACTCAAGGCTAATCTAATGCTTGGAGAAATCCTTGAAAAGTTTGTCATCAATTTTCAATTTGTCTCGTTTGATAGCGTTGGTCTCGTTTTGATAGCGTTTTCTTTTTTATCCGGAGCAGTGTGAACGCTTCATCGTTTTTGCAGCGTTTTCGTTTTTACCCAAAGCAGTGTGAACGGGTAAAACGAATCAAAATGAAAACAGACAAAAACGAATATGGAGCAATGTGAACACAGCCTAACCTTGCATAAACCCTTCAACCTAATTTAAACCAATGATCGGCACCGAATGCTTCAAATGGAAGCATCATGAGCAAAAAATGTAACCAAAAAACCTTGGGACACTTTTAAAGGCACTTCCAACAAAACATTTTCGTATAAAATTTTGTTCGAAACATTTACCGCTCAAAACCTTTGCATTTTAATGTAGGAAATTATAAAGTTAGCACTCCAGCAGTCTTCTTTCAAATTCCAAACGACGTTTAGTTATAAATGCAAGGATGCTTGAATAAACTTAACTTCACTCTCAAACTTCACGTTTATTTTGCCCCCCTTTTCTAGAAGGGAGAACAAGTTTAAATCTGTTGTCCGAAGTTTACCTTTCGTTGCTGGTTCGCAAATGAACAAATAATCAAATGAACCTTTATAACACCAGTTTGGACCTCCTTTGGTCAATGGTAGCGGCAGGATGGGCATAGGAAAGATTGTTTTCATATTATACGAAATTCAACTCCCCCACCAAAAATTCCCTAAGGGGTGTACTAAAAAAATTGACATGCAGCTTTGACTTATTTTTCTTTGCTGATGGCTAATTGATTTGCGCATGCAAATATTAAAATGCATTCGCTCAGCCGATGTCCACGTTTCAGAGCAGTTTCAACGTCACAGCGTTTGGCCAATATGATTGGTTTGTTTCAGTGACAACAATAGAGTCAGGTTGGTTCTCAAATTGGAAGTTCGATGTTTTAAAACGGTGTTTGCCCGAACATCTTGGTACGAAAAAGGCGAGGAAATATGTGCGCAGGCATGATAGTTGTTGTTGTTGAACATTGAAATGTTTGGGTCCATTGATCATTGTTGATTGTCCACGTCCACGGCGAACATAATGCTGTCGCTCTCATCCTTGAATGGCCGCTTTTGTTTTGGGTCTTCAAAGCTGTCGAGCTGTGAGGAAGGTTTCTTACCATTTGGAATCCTGCTGTCACAGTGGATATCAAGTACTCTAAAGTCTGGAAATATGGGTTTAATTAAAGTGCAATTTGCTGTCAAGTCTTACGCTATCTAGGAGACAAGAAGCCTTGTGTGATTACTGTTGCGAAGCAAGTGCAGCTATTTGATGGCGGTAGTATGCTATCCTTGCATAGTGGGGGGGGGGGTAAATAGTTAATCACACTAGTCAATAATTTGCACTATGGCGCAAATCTTAAGATAGGGATATCTCTTGTTTAAACTTAGGGGCCCTTTACATGAGAAAAGTCAACCCGGGTGGAGTTTCACCCCGGGTTGAGTTTTGCTGGGTGCTGCAAATTTGGCTTACGTTTACATGAGAGTTTCAATCCGGGGCGAGTTTTCACTTTCTTGTGGTGTTGTTGTTGTTACCGCTGTTTTCGTAAACAATATTCATTCATTATAACTTGCTTTTACGTTGATATCAATCAAGCTCATCTCTTAAGGACTCCAAGCGTTTTTTTGTTTGCAGGATGTTGATTCATCATCTCAAATAAATATTGAATAAATAAACACGAGATCTTGCCTGTTCCACCACAAGCTTGAGTGACAAAGGCCTCTTTGGTGCCAAACTTTGACTTTTAATCCCAGAGTTCTCTTCGTCTCTTTAACTAATCATCGCGAATTCTTCAACTCGCCCCGGGTGGAGAACATTTTGTGATTACATGCAAATTTCGCCCCGGGGCGAAATTTCCACCCGGGTTGAGAAAGCGAGTTGAAGTCGCCCCGGGTTGAAATTTTCTCATGTAAACGATTTCACCAATAACTAAGCTTTTTCTAGCAGCCGAGTTGAAACTCAACCCGTCAGAAGACTAAAAGGAGGGGGGAAAGTGCAAATAGGCATGCTAATAGGCATGCATAGGCATGTAAATAGGTGTTTGAAATCTGCATTTTGATCAGCATCCTCATCATCTCCACCCCATGCAGTAACTCTATTCAATGTTTACGGTGGCCCATAGGTGCCACTGCCGTGTTCCTTGTTCCGTGTTCCGACTTTAGTGACGAGTTTACTGATATGTTCCTTGTCGCCGACCTTTATCGTGTTCCGAGTTATTTATTTTATTTAATCATATTTTAACACAAATACCCTATCAGCTATTTAAATAAACTAAAAGAAAAATAATCGCTATAAATATATATGTACAAATTAAAACCTTAAAGATTTGCTGGTCTTCCTAGGGATCGTGCTTCGTTTCAGGGGGTAGCATTGCCCTTTTTTTCCTTCTATAGCAATGGTAATACATGGTGCATTCCAATGAATTTGCCCTATCTTTACCCCCTGGGAAATAATATTTTCTGCCGTGTTCCCTCTGCCGTGCTGATTGTGAGTTTTAAAATTGGATAAGCAAATTCGAGACTGACGAACACTAAGAACAAACTTTAAAAATTTGATAAGCAAATTCGAGACTGACGAACACAAACAACAATCTATTTTCTAACGAGTTCGTAGTCAGGGGGTAAGTTAAGACAGGGTATGACATGGTTGTGTGGGAGAAATAGAAAACATAATTGTTTACGAAAAAGCTGAAAACAAATGTTGTTTGTTTATAATTTCCAAAGCAAGGATTAATCACTTTATTGTGATGAGCTAAATTCAATGGGGAAATTTGCATTGGCAACGGGGAGGGCAGACCATTTTGGGTGTTGACACGACAGGGGAAAATATTTTAAATGATTTAAGAAGGAAAGACGTGACAAGAAAATATTTTCAAATCGATGTCTGCAGGGAGTGATGTGTCCCCTTCTTGTATGTTGCTCACTAGCAGGGGCGAAAATCGTGGGGGGTGTGGAGGGGTGTGACACCCCCCCCCCCC
>REGM01000208.1:409304-435817 GCA_004194415.1 Aurelia aurita | reverse complement strand
TTTTTTCCGACTTATGCAAATATCCAAATTATGCGAACCCGACTTACGCGAGTATGACTGTGTTATCTACATTAAATGTAATAATTCCGCGAGATTACGAAATTCTTAACTTTATAACACAAAAGATTAAAGCGGGGCATTCCTTTCAGGCCCTTGCCCGTAATCCAAAAGACGCTCCGTGGTACGTGGTACATGAACCTTTCGCCATCAGATGAAATATTGCAATACTGTACACTTTATTCATCGATGATTTTATGATTTTATGGTGATTTAGTTGTTGAATATGCTACTAATGAAGATCTTTTCTAAGGCGTTTCTAGCTATGAAAAGGGCGTTGGTCGCATTTATAGCCAAAGTAGAGGGCGTGGTTGAGAAAAATTTTCTGGGGGCTTCGCCCCCAGACCCCCTCAGAGTTTCCCACTGCTTTCTAGCCCCATCAATCCAAAATATGCTCCGCGGTCTCTGTATTTCATAGGCAGTTAAGTTTCAAATTTGGTTTTTTGTTGCCTAGAAAATTATCATTAAACGAAAAATGGACATCGAAAAAGCCTTTACTACCAACCTATAGACGAACGTGTGCTTTGAGGTCTGCAGGGCACCACTCAGTTTTGCAGGGCAAAAACCATTTTCACCCCTCCAGGAATATGGGTCTAGTTACGCCCCTGCTCACTAGAAGTTATAGGCCATGCAGCCCATGCAGGCACAAGCGAGGCATGTTGCTGTAAGGTCTAGACAGGGTTTAGACCAAATAATTTTCGGCATCATCCCGTGCATCTTGGCAGAAGATTAACAAATAAATGCTATCAAAATTTTTGAATTTGACAGATCATTTTTGGAGATCATTTTTGTTTTTGTTTTTGGTCCACACAACCCCCTGACATGAACTCGTCAGAAAATAGATTGTTCTTAGTGTTCGTCAGTCTCGAATTTGCTTATCAAATTTTTAAAATAGATTGTTGTTTGTATTCGTCAGTCTCGAATTTGCTTATCAAATTTTTAAAGTTTGTTCTTAGTGTTCGTCAGTCTCGCCTCGCTCGAATTTGCTTATCCAATTTTAAAACTCACCATCAACACGGAAGAGGGAACAAGGCAGAAAATAATATTTCCCAGGGGGTACAGATAGGGCAAATTCATTGGGTAAATGTTAGATTAATCGCTTCAACGATGACAAAACATTGTCGTGGTAAAAATTTGAAGCGTTCTGAAGATATTGGATTCAAAATTGTTGTTTTGTGCATCGTGGAAAATAGTACACCAGATTTCACTGTCTACTGCCTTGCACAACAGAACATATGGAGTCACATCGCGGACAAAAGTCATAGTCCTCAGATCGGGTCGTAAATTGTAAAGCAGTTCGTGATTCATAGATTGTGTGGAAGCAAATGCGAGGCCGCCCAACTGAGATGAGGTCGTTGCTCCTGGATCGTGTCATTAACAGTCCGCAAAATATGACCTGCTTTGTAAGCTTCCATCCCATCTACGTGCTTCCACTTTTGTCCATGTTGTTACGTTAATCTCTTAATTGCCAGATCGGGTCATCAATCATTTTCAGCCAACAATCATTCTCAATCAATTTTCTACAGAGATTATTGATCGTTTTGTGACGCTGCCTCTGTTGAAGTAGTCTATGGTTTGCGTAGTGCTCATGTTTTCTATGGTTCGCATAGAGTTTTTAAGGTTTAGAAACTGTAGTTCATACATATTAAAATTGCGAATAAACTGTTGTAATTTGCACCTTTGATTTACCCGCAGTTGTCCATATTTCTATGAGATCTTACCCTGCTACACTATACGTATTTTTACGTTTACGATTCTTAACTAATTTTTTCCAGCACTCGAGTTTCTTAATTTTTTGATGATCTGAAAGTTTACTTTCTTATTTAATAGTTTCTTATAAAATAAGATAAAATAAATGGGCATTGGGCTCTTNGCTTCAACGATGACAAAACATTGTCGTGGTAAAAATTTGAAGCGTTCTGAAGATATTGGATTCAAAATTGTTGTTTTGTGCATCGTGGAAAATAGTACACCAGATTTCACTGTCTACTGCCTTGCACAACAGAACATATGGAGTCACATCGCGGACAAAAGTCATAGTCCTCAGATCGGGTCGTAAATTGTAAAGCAGTTCGTGATTCATAGATTGTGTGGAAGCAAATGCGAGGCCGCCCAACTGAGATGAGGTCGTTGCTCCTGGATCGTGTCATTAACAGTCCGCAAAATATGACCTGCTTTGTAAGCTTCCATCCCATCTACGTGCTTCCACTTTTGTCCATGTTGTTACGTTAATCTCTTAATTGCCAGATCGGGTCATCAATCATTTTCAGCCAACAATCATTCTCAATCAATTTTCTACAGAGATTATTGATCGTTTTGTGACGCTGCCTCTGTTGAAGTAGTCTATGGTTTGCGTAGTGCTCCTGTTTTCTATGGTTCGCATAGAGTTTTTAAGGTTTAGAAACTGTAGTTCATACATATTAAAATTGCGAATAAACTGTTGTAATTTGCACCTTTGATTTACCCGCAGTTGCCCATATTTCTATGAGATCTTACCCTGCTACACTATACGTATTTTTACGTTTACGATTCTTAACTAATTTTTTCCAGCACTCGAGTTTCTTAATTTTTTGATGATCTGAAAGTTTACTTTCTTATTTAATAGTTTCTTATAAAATAAGATAAAATAAATGGGCATTGGGCTCTTTATAAGAAACCGCTCATAAGAAACTGTAGTAGCCTCTTCCAGGAAATTAATAAACTTTGCTAGAAACAGTCAGACGTCAATCCGAAGTTTAGCCTGACTCACAGACTGTGAGTCAGGCTATCCGAAGTTAAGAAACTTGGTCAATTTTTGGTAATGAGTTATGAGTTGCAAGCTGTTTTAATAAACAAAAAGTGCATTACCAACCCAAATAATGCTAAGAAGTATGATAGTTGCTATACTTTGGTTCTTTTTTGTAATTATATCGTGAGAAATTATGAATTTAAATCTTATTTTAAGAAAAATTAAGAAACTCTACAAGAGACTTTTACCATAGGAATTGGATCCAAAGTTAAAAAACCGTACTACAAAGTTCAGAGCAAAATTTCTTATAAAAAATGAGTGTAAATGATTAAAAAGTTTTCTACTCATTACAGGAAGACAATCCAAGCCATGGAAAAGCCCCCCTTTAAATCTTGTGTTTTTTGCCCAGGGAGGGTACTCATATATTATATTTAGGATAGGGATGCTCAGGTTACTTTTTTGGGTCTAAAATTTTGGTAAAAGTTATTCTTTTGGGTCAGTCAATTGTACAGTTATTTTTTTGGGTTCATGAAATTCTAGATTATTGTTTTGGGTCTCAAATATGAGAACAATTTGAAAAATATAGAAAAGCATGATTTACAAACGTTTTGTTACTTTTTTGGGTGTGTAGGGCGGTAAGAAAAATAATTTTTTTGGGTCAATATTTATGCTAGGAATTATTTTTTTGGGTNTTTTCCTTTCCTTTTCCCTTCTCCGCACTGCACGCAGGCTAATAGTAACAGGCCTTTGTGGTTCTGTTGGCGTTGCAATTCTTTGTTCAATTTGAATTGAAAATTCAATCAGCCATGGAAAGTTGTTTTGTGACCACAACTGAAATCAGACAACTACACATTCCACAAAACAAGAGAGAGATTAAGGTTTCATGCCATTGACGTTCATGATTGTGTGATCACAATACGTTGTGTACATAGATTACATGAATTTCACCATTGCCTTTGTCATAGTTTGACAAATAAGCATCCTGATTTAGTTGAACACCATTTCGTGTTGGCCTTTGTTCCAACTCCGCCCTCTGTTTCGAGTTATTTCCACATTATGACAGTGATTATGACATCGCTCGCAAGATTTCATTCAACTCGAATAGATATGCGGCCTTCGGCCGCAATTACGTGTATGGCAATACAATCGCCATTAAAAATTAGTGTCGATAAAACAATGTGTGTATTCCATGCATTGCACATGAATGTCGTTAATTCTCGTTGCGTTGCTGCATTCGAGTTGAGTGGACAGAGTTACACGATTCTTGTCTGAATTCATCTGCTGATTACGTCATAGCAAAACAGCAGCACTTACAAGGGGCAGCCAAGACTCCAGTGGTTTCATAACAGGTAAAAGGAGAACTACGTCACAGCAAAACAGCAACACTAAGAAGGAGCAGCTAAGACTCCAGTGGTTTCATAACAGGTAAAAAGAGACTTGCATTTCATTCACCTTCCATGTTTGAGTTGCTTTTAAAAAGGGTCAATGCTTCCTTGTGTTTGCAAAGCAAATTGTTCGCAAGATTTTGTCAGCTATACGTACTAAACGCACTGTGCCTAGCCTGAGATCAGGCTCACCAAGTCAAAAAATTGAAAAATCGAAAATAGACCTTTCGCCTTCTTTTTTCTCTTTCTTTTTTCTCCTTTTTTTCTTTCGATTTTTCATGTACTGGTGAGCCTGATCTCAGGCTACACTGTGCCTTACTAATACTTGTGCCAATGTGATGCTCAAAACATCTTTTTCGAGCTCCATATGGGTGCGGAATGTGCCAGGAAGTTGTATTTTTTATGTGTACTTGAAATGTATTCCGTCTATAGACGTTTCTGCTGCATTTTATTCATTATGTACTGTGCAAAATTTGTCCTTTTTTTCTACCCTTGAATGCGAAACAATGGTTCCACTGACGGTTCTTGTAACGATGTTCTGGTGGCCGATTACCACCACTGTCGGATTACCACCATCACCACCCTGGCGTATTGAGAGCGTATTTCGCATTTTAACGATGTGTTAAATTATGGAATCACCGGTGTTGCACATGGTTGGTTTACCTCGTATTTGCATAACCGGAGACAGTTTTGCAAAATGAATAGCTCTGCTTCTGATATCAGTCACAAAAAAATTGGTGTCCCTAATGGCTCATGCTTTGGTCCATTATTGTTTCTCATTCATATAAAAGATCTACCATACGCATTGCATAAGGGGCACGTTACAATGTATGCCAATGACAAAACTATTTCCCTTTCATCTAAGAGCCCTGTAACACTGCAAAACGACCTGAACAGTGATCTAATATATCTAGAAGAACGGCTACAAGACAACAAACTGATTGGCTCATCTCCAAATATTTACAAAATCAAAAAGCTTTGGGACGCATCTTTGAATATCATTTCAATATATAATTTGGTCGTTTTTATTGCTCATATTTTCCTCGTCAAATTGTGACATAGTAGCAATCTTCCAGTTCTCAAAGAGATTTTAGGTACTGTTTTTCCATTTTCAGGTTAAAACTGTTGAATAATAGTGCATAATAGTCACCAAAGAGAGAGAAATGGATGATATCATGAATCGATGTGCTGCAAAATGTGCTACGATACTGTATTTGCTGTTGCTACAGAACACATTAAGCAGTGCAGCATGCCCAAAAGAATGTGTGTGCTTTGGCAATTCAGTAAAATGCATTAGCAAAGGTTTAAAAAAGATCCCAACGGGAGTACCATTATCAACGAGGGAACTAGATCTGTCCTATAACCCATTGCTGATATTCCCTAACAATGCATTCTTAAAGTACAAACAGCTATATAAGCTCTCTCTAACGAATTGCTCAAGAAAAGGAGCAGTGTTACTGCCACACTCCTTAACATATATCGGACTCTCGATGAACTCCTTGTCCGCAGACGACGTAAGGACAAGTTTTAAGGACGCACCCAAATTCTTACACGAGATAGATATTAGTAATAATGGATTAAGCCTTGAAGTGGTCCTACATCTCATCCCTTCGTGGATCCAGAAACTTAATGTTGGCATGAACTCTCTAAAAGTACTTAAAAAGGACCAGCTTGCTCGATTTGTTGAAATGAGACATCTGAGAATGTATGGGTGTGGAATTGGGCGGATAGATTCCGGAGCATTTAACAAATTGCCCTTTCTCTCCATGCTCGTCCTTAATAGCAACAACTTGAGCAGCTTGCCAACTGGACTTTTTCGGCTTAATAAAAACATTACAATCCTCTTTCTGGATCGCAACAATTTACAGTCGGTGCCCGATCTCCGTGGAATCGGCAAAATGACAAGACTTCTGCTTTCAAAGAACAAAATAAAGCATTTCAACGCAACGAAACTCGGCGTAAACATCATCGCTAAATTAGAAATCTCGTTTTGCCAACTTGAGAGGTTTTCTTTGAAAGGAATGCGACTATATGAGCTGGATCTCTCACACAACAAAATCGAAAGGCTCGAAGACTTTTCATTTCAAGGAATAAAAAGAATAAAAAGCCTTTTCTTGCAAAACAATAAGATAAACTACATTTCTCCAAAAGCATTCAAGAATATTGAAATGATAGCTGAACTATTTTTACAAAGAAATAAAATAAATTTTCTTCCAAGGGATGTGTTTAAAGGGATGGAGATCTGGAAGTTGATGTTATATGCAAATAGACTATCCAACATACACGAAGTATTAGATGCAATGAAATCTCCGCCATATCTTCTGCTGCTATTTTATAATCCCGAATTAAAGGATTTTCGAGCTTCAGACTATGCTGTTATGAAGACTGGATCGTCACTCTATGTTACTTGTACGGATTTCAAGACAATTGCAGAAACCACGAAATTGAGGACCAATGTAAAATGCAGCCCATCAACAGATTTGGAAATACGGATTCCTTCCAATGGTTTCAGGCGAGATGGTTTTAGTTGTATTTATGAGCAATCGAGCGCGGTCTATGTATGCCGTCCATGCCAGGCTGGATATCATGCTTATAGTGGCATATGCATGGCTAGTTATACGTGGAGCAGTTGTGGAGGAGTATGCTTTGGCTGTCCACCTGGCTCCTTCTACCAAGATGAGATGGCAGCATTGTCTTGTAAGAACTGTCGAAAAGGTCAGTTTGTCCCTCCAGAGCTCAGTCCAGGAAAGAGTGAACTTGATTGTTTAACATGTCCAAGTGGAACAGACACCAATAGTTCTGCCAACTATAGGGCTTGCAAATGTCTCAACGGTTTCACTAGGACATACCGCTTCGGAGAATGTAAAAGGTGCACAGAAAATGGCTTTGAATCCATCAAAGATTATCCACAACTAAAGAAAGGATTTTGGATGACATGGAACGCATCCTCGAATGGCTTGCTTTCTAAACAGGCCTTCAAAGCCTTTATATTAAACATGGAAACAAAAACTGACAATTACGATAGAACAACGGTGAAATATACAGATCATCTGCCAGTTCCACATAAATGCCCTATTTCTGCATCATGTCTTGGTGGTGTAGATGCAAAATGTTCTAAAGGATACACTGGTGTTCTCTGTGCTGTCTGCGATCAAGGATACAGTCGTCAGTTTGATAGATGCATTAAGTGTCCTCAGCCGTTTGTCGCAATTCTACAATTTGTTGGCTACATTGTCTTGTTCTTTTTTGTTTGCCTTTTGATAACATGGGCCGATAAAGTGTCTTTTAGTAGAGAAGGAAACAGTGACAATCTTGCAGAGAATAAGATGGAGCATAGGACACTCGCTGATGTCATCCTGTCAAATCTAAAGATCCTCTTGGGATTTTATCAAGTATTAAGTGGTGTCATTCACGCATTTTCGTACATTCGTTGGCCTGAAAATCTTAAAAGAGCAGTTGGAGCATTTGAATATATCGAATTTGAAGTTTTGCGGATTCCTTCATTACGTTGTATTAAACCTGAGTGGGAAATGAATTCGATTAGAGAATTCTGGTTTGTTTTGATTGCAACAATAAGCATCCCTATCCTTGTTCTTCTCTACTTTTTCATAAAAAAGGCAATTCTCTATTGCAAGACTGGCACTAGACCTATATTCAGAGAGAGATCAAGGGATTGTGCACGAAATTGCTTTCGAGCAGTTGCATTGTTTCTGTTCACCACATACCCAGTTACATCGAGAAGAATAGTGCAGATATTGCCAATTAGCTGTCACACTTTTTGTGTCAACAGTGAAAACAGTCGTTGCCTTCAACATTGGTCATATCTGCGTTCAGATTACAGTGTCAAATGTCTTTCGATGTCACATGGAAATAAAGTTACGTTAATCACCGCATATATATCCTTGTTGATACCGCTCGGCCTGCCATTTTGTCTGTTATTCCTATTATGGCGCTATTTCCCAAAGATTAAAGAAGAAACAGCACCTGTTCAAGAAATGCAACCACCGGGGAATGGTTGGATGGAGGACGATGACATTGCTGAAGTGCAGTACATTAATGCTGGTCTTCTTGATACTGCAGAACAGGATAGGTCTGTTGCGACAAAGGCCCTCAAATTTGTTTATGAAAACTACACCCAATCAAGCTGGTATTGGGAGACAATAGAAATGACAAGAAAACTTATCATGACAGTTGGCATCGTCTTATTTTTACAACACACAAAGATTGGTCTCGGGGGTATCATCACTATAGCCACGATATTCACTATACTGCAAGCTATAAAGAATCCAATCAAGGACAAGTTTGAGAACTTCCTTCAACTGCTTTCCGTGTCAATAATTCCGATAAATCTCTCGATCGGGGCAGTCTTGCAGTCGAATGAAATTGGAGATGCTGAATTGATCGATAAAGGCAAAGATTCAATGGCGCTTGGATTGCTACTTGTTGTCATAAACTCTTTGCTTATTGTTTTGGTTTTTGGCAGATGCATACGCGCCATAGTGAAGAAGATTTGCCACTGCGATTGAGATGCGAGGAGAGACAATTATTGTCAACTGTGCCTAATGGGTTGTTGCTGCTGTCTAGTGCAGTAACCAGTGTATTTACCCGCTCAAGAGGATTTTCTTTGAACTTCAGGCATTTATCAGGTATATGCAAAGGCGATATGGCAGCTCCGGAAAGACAATTTTCCAGATTAATTTCCGTTCATTGGAACAGTTCAGGTGCTTTTTAGTAACTCGGAAAAAGTATTCAGCCAAGCGTGATAAGAATCGAGTGCAGCGTTAAAAGTATATTTCAAATATAAGTTAAAGTTCCTTCGTCTTTATTTGTCTCATTTTCTACTCCTTATTCGGGCTTTAAAATCCTAAATCAACCTCACTGTAAGATGATGTTGTCGTCGCCATTGGTCGGAAAGCTTGGCAGTTGGTTAAACAAAATGGCGACAACAACATCACCTAACAGTGAGGTTGATTTCGGATTTAAAACCCGGATAGCGAGCAGAAAATGAGACAAATAAAGACGAAGGTAATTCCAACTTATAAATGAAGTATGCTTCTAACACTACGCGTGATTTAGCAGCATTTGGTTTTGTAGAATTTGCGGAAGATTTTTTCAAACTGCCGGGGATGGCAACAGTATATACTCTTGAAAAATCATCAACATTCGATTATAACACCAATATTAAAAAGTATCTTATTGTGCAGTTAGATCTAGGACCAAATTATTTTTCTAGCTGCAGCATATCTTTGTATTTTGCATTGAGATGGCAAATCTAGCTGATTTCAGGAGCTGCCTGATTATCAAGCATTCTGCAAAAATGAGTATCCGATAAATTTCTCTTCCTACATTTAAGCTAGTAATTTGGATAAATTTGCTTATGTATGGCAGATTCTAATTTGAATTAATAATAGCAAAAAATTCTGGTCTTATCCGAGAATGAAAATGTCTCTTAGAAACTTAAGTTTTTCAATATGTCAATACGTACTTTTTTGCCCATAAAAGAACAACGTTATAATTGTTAAAAGTAATTTGGTGATTGAGAAAAAATACCTTGGTCCCTCAGTCTAAGTTGGACTTTCATCGATAGATATTAAAGCAACAAACCTTGAAATCTATGATAGTTCAGAGTCTGTAGTACTTTAAAAGGTGCTCCTTGTTTACTCACCCGGTTGGTGTAGATAGGTGTGGTATTACTTAGATATAATTCAGCTATTTGTTTGGTAGTAAACTTTGAAAGCATTAAGATACCTTATTATAGAACACAAATTAGCATAACCCCTGCTGTGTCACCCAACTTTTAGACCGCCGGCCGCTGCTCTGTTTTTAGCAAATGACCAAAAGCCCGCGAAAATACTTTGCTCGCGCCATTTACTCACTGGAAACAAACTTTGTAGTTTTTCTTTCGCATACTTAGCAAGATTTAAGAAGTTCTTTCGAGGCATACCTGCTATAGAATGTAGGTATCTTTGGAATTCAAGTTGCGTTTTTCCTGGCAGCAAATTTGCTCTTCGCTCTGTGATCACAGTTTCCATCCAACATAACGAAGACATATCTGAAACATTAGCCTCGTCATTCCATTGTAACAAACTATGAAGAAACTTCCAAGTTTCAGGAAAACATATCTTCTCTACAAGTTGATATTTTAAGACAAATAAAACTCAAACTTATTGCCGCCGCTGTTTTGTCATATGTAGCTCTACAATTTTTAATTGCAAGCAACTGTCATTGAAGTTACCTCCAAAGTGCACTAATTTGCTAATGAAGAGTGTGGCGATAAAATCGAGTTTAGGCCGTTCCGACAACTTGACAGTTAGAATTCTTTGCCCGAGAGAAGCGACCTTACACTACAAAAAATTTTCACACAATTTACTCAGTGAGAATGAAGGATAATTTATGGTAGGTGCAATGCTCATATTTTAATCTTTGATACAGAAGAGAAATGTTGACCAAACGGGTGACAAAACACGGGCGATGCTACTCTATACGTTGCATAAAATTAACCAATGTATAGTAAATGTATCTATGTGACTAAAGCCTACACCAAAATCAGTCACAAAAATTTCCAAATTTTGCTCGAGCAGATGGCATCTATATTTTTCGACCGAAACGGTTCTCCCTAAACAGAAACCAACAGAAACTTTGGTATAGCCTTTAGTATCTTTGTATTTTGTTAATTGTAAGGTCACTGGGTTGACATGTATATCATGCTCCCTATGGTATCGTTTGTCATAAATATGTCTGTTAAATTGTAAATTTTTAGATTGCGTATATAAAAAAAAATTAACGAGAATTTTACACATTCGCGTTAATTTGACTTTCGTATATTTTGTCTGGCAAGCATTGATTTTATGTACCTTAATTAAGCGACGCGTTAGCTAAAAAGACGCTAAGTTTGATTCTACAATATTTTAACGTCACTGTCTCTTGTTTCTTTGTGTTTTCTGGAGGTATTCAACGAAGCACAAATACAGAATTTCATTTTTGATCTCATTGTTCAAATCCCATTGAACAGGAAAAACCTTGCCTTTTCGCATTGGAGTGCTCCTTTAATTTCAAGCTTTTCAAGCTTTTCCACCTCTCATGTTAATTTAAGTCATGTTTAAATTTAATATATATACCTTAATTTCTGGCAGCGTCAGTTTTCTACAACAATTTCCTACAGCGGCATTTTATCAGGTTTCCTGTATGCTGGTTGATTTAGTCTTTCTTCTGCATGCCTGAGCTTTAAGGTTACTGCCCTGGTTAATATGACCAAAAGTATCATTTTCAGTTTTTTTCCTTTTATCAATAATGCAGGGTCGAAGCTACAATTTGAAACCCTCCCAGTCAATATCTAAGCACTGGAAGTAATGATAATTCTTAGTTAAAGATAAGAAACTAAAAGTTACAGTAGAGATTCATTCCTAAATAGGAAGGGATTAACGATAATCACTTGACCTTCAAGATTAAATGATTGTGTGTTAATCCACCTGTGGGATGTCAACTTTCGCAACTTTGCCGCGTTGTTTCGATTTATTGACATTAGTACTTAGTCACACGCTTCATGTTGCTAATGGCCTTGACCCGGTTTATTTTGTGGTCTGATCACCATTGCAAGTGAGCCTTTACTAAAAGGCAGCTTTCTCGGAACTGAAAAATCCTCTAGTAGTAGGTACTAAGTTTCTATTTAGAACCCGCAGGACCAATCAAATGATGAGAAATTTGGCACAGTGTGAGATAATGCATGTAGCTACCAAAGTGTGTCTGCGTTTTTTTGATGATCAACTGGTCTGGATTTTAGACCGAACAAAGCTGCCGGGAGGGCTAAGAAACTTAATCCAATTATTGCGGAAGCTATAGCTTACGAATTGGATATTATATCAAAATTCTCAGACACACTTTGGCAAACAAGGTAATGATCTATCGGCTTAAGTTATTTTCGTGATTCTACGGTCTTGCTGGGGGTTCTAAATAGCCTTTGAAGGAAGGGTATTTTAAAATCATGATAACTTTGATAAATGATTTACTGACGCTTTTTTCAACTGGATTTCCACATGGGGGTATTCCTAATTAAATTACGCATCGAATGATGTATGGGTTCGCTATCATCCACGCACAGTACGGTCCCTCAGAGGAAAAAACTGAAATTACTGCCGTGAGGGTGGGCAGTAACCTTAACAAANTTTTTTCAACTGGATTTCCACATGGGGGTATTCCTAATTAAATTACGCATCGAATGATGTATGGGTTCGCTATGATCCACGCACAGTACGGTCCCTCAGAGGAAAAAACTGAAATTACTGCCGTGAGTGTGGGCAGTAACCTTAACAAACACAGTTGCGCGTTCTTTACTAAAAAAAACCTGAGAAATACCATGGCTTTTCTACACACCCAGCATATGCTTCAGATTTCAATCCTAAAACGGCTCTTTGTCTTTTCCGTCACTAGGATTTAAATCCTCAAAATGAGAATTTAAATCCACTTCATCCAAAAAAATCGAGGTATGTCAGCCCTTCTGAAAGCTTACCGTTTTCTGTCCCCTCCTGGCCTTTTTTTAAATTTCATAGAAATACTCCAAAGATTTCATTTGGAAGAGTTGTGTGCAAGATTCCTTGTCATAGACACAGAAAGTACATGAAACGGTGTGCCTAAGGCTTTATTCACGTTCATAAAAGAAAACTTACCTGAACTCCAATAGCATTATGCGACGGACTTGAAATCTGAAATATGAATTGCAAAAGTAATATCTTGAATTCCATCACCCCTTTAGTTTGCGTACAACAGAAGGCAGCAAGAACATATCGCTCTCTGGGATGGTAATCACATTGTATTGTCGTATTGTCGGTAATTAAATAAAACCTACTTACATCTGCTGTTCAAAGGAGGCTTCCATTGGCCTAATAATATTCTTGACCTAACATTCTGGTAGCCACAGAAATGAATCGCAACGGTATTTTATCTTCTAATGGAGTTGAAATTGGGTAATGCTTTAATTTTTAGTGCTGAGCGTTGTATATACAAGGTGTCCAAAAAAACGCAACCCAGCTATAATTGAGAATATAAGAAAGAAGATGTGGATAGACGCAATGCACACGACCTGAAAGCAGAATCTATCTTCTTTCCAGTTTTAATTAATATTTTAGAACGTATATGGCCTATTTCAGATGCAGCAATAGACAAGAGAAAATCAGGACCTTTTTTGACGCAAAAGTTACAAAACACATTTTGTGAAAACATTTCAGGCCTAGAAGCACTTGAGGTGATGCTCTTGGGAAAAAACATATAAATTTACTCCCATGAAATGCATTTAAAAAGCATTTATCAAAAATGATACAATAAGCTCTCACAAGGAGGGGTTTCACCTGTGTAAATATCCTAGCACATTCTTGCATCTGAAATAGGCCATACTCATTAAAACGTAAATTGAATGATAAATAATCCACTTAATGTATCCAAACTGCATTTCATTGAAAAGAAGAAAGATTGTGCTTTCAGGTGGTATATATGCATCAAATTGATTCAAATACAATTGCTTTCTGAAGAATCTTGAATAAGGTGGGTTGCGTTTTTTTCGACAATCATGGACAAGCTCTGAAATGTTCTTATTTTTGTCCGACAGATTAGGTACAGATTGATCTGAAAATTTGTCCCAAGAAATCTTGAATTAGTATGGCAATCACTAGAGTCACTTGAAATGAAACTGATCAAGTTTATCTCAATTTTTGACTTCTAGCTTAGATTTCTTGATCCCTTTTGTCAAATCATTATATAATTAATATAATATTAATTTTAAAAACAATGTAATATACCTGCTTGGCAAGAGCTCCTTGAAGTAGATCTTCTCGATCAACTGTTAGAGGATGAAAAACAATAGTTTAATTATTATCTAAATATCAAATCTTTATGTCAAAATGTTCATCTATATATATGCCAAAAATGTTCTGCATAAAAATGCTTTATTTATTCTATTTGAAGAACAGTTGGGACTTATCAAAATTAAATAACCACTACTGTATACTGCAGCGTGCGAAAATCTGTTTTTATAAATGTTTTGGTTGAGGCCCTTTGTATCCTTCAGGCTATGCTAATCACACCCAGCTGCCTTAAAACTTCTACGTAATGAGCCTCTACTTGAAATGTCCTTTATCCATGATAAAACCCAGATCATGTTATGTTATCTTGAAAACGATCATATGTATAAATATCAAAACTCACCTTAGCATCGAATGGAAGTTTCTCCACTTGACTGTGAGGTGCCCAGTATCTAAATGCATACTGTGAAAAACAAACAAATATAATAGTGAGAAAGAATTGGCTAGAGACGATTGCAAATGTCAACACAAAGCAGCTATAGGAAAGATTAGAAGATATTTGAGGCCCCAGTCACATCGTCAAACAGAATTGTGCTACCCCAACCTCTTGATGAGATAATGACTTTATATTGTATCATTATTCTTCATGGTAAAAGTTTGTTTCATATTATATATATTATATTCTCTATGAAAGCGCACAGCAAATCACCAGACTGTTGAAGATAATGGTTCCAGACAGTATACTCTCAAGATACTGTAAAGGCTTAATGTGGTGTGCAAGATAATTTGTAGTAGATCAGGATGTGAATTTCTGCAGAACATTCTGGTAACATTTAGAAACATTCAACTTTCATCTTTCAGGCTAAAAATTACTTTCAGGCCATCACATGAAAGATGCAAAATTAAGTAGACTCTTTCTCTTTCCAGCTTACATTCCTTCTAGTAAATATTTTTTGATTAAAAAATCTCTCAAAAAGTCTTCTAGTAGGGTGACTTTTTACGTAAATGAATGAGTATGTGATTGGTCAATGCAATGAAAATGCTTATTACAGTACCTCTGTTAGAACATCAGCTTCAATTTCTTGCACAGTTGGCGCAAACTGATGTCTTCCTTTTGCAGCCATATCCTGTAAATCACAATCAATTTTAAAGAATACAATTTATGTATCTGTTGGGCCAAAAAGGAACCATTTTTGACAGGCCTCAATATTTAATGTTTAGCCAAAATCTCAAATAATATATACTTGGAAATTGTTTGTCAATTTTTTTCCTACCTACTTATCGCCTTATAAGCGATTTCTTGAAAATTCTGAGCCTGGAAACGGCCTAAATTGGTCGAAAAACAGCAATCAAATTTTCAAAAAGACTGAGCTAGACAAAACAGTGAGAAACTGTAGGAAACTACTGTTAGGAATTAAGAAGTGAATTTATTGTGATCAGTTGCACAAGCAGTCGCTTGATGATTGCATATTCTTTTGGTTTCAATTTTATCAATTTGAAAACCTTTGATTCAAATAATTCCATAAAAGTCTTTGTGTTGATAAAGGACTGTTCTCTCCTTGTCTTGTCAAATTCAGTTTTTACAAAATTTGATCGATATTTTTCTATCGATTTAGGCTGTTTCCAAAACAAATATTTTCAAACAATCGCTTATAACTAGGGAAGTAGCCGCTGTAAAATCAACAAAATATCGCCCGTACCATTTGGGATTTTGACTAAATATAAAATCATAAATCCTCAAAAGTGGTCCTGTGTAACAATTTATCGAGTCCTATCAAAATTGGATACTTCTTTTCTGGCAGACCCAATTTATAGAAATAATATACTGTATACTAAGAAATAAAACGCAAACACATCTTTGACAGAAAATCAGCCAATAGTATTTATAAGCAACATACCATGATTAGCATTAACAATACGTCAACAAACAGAGAATCAAGAAGCTCACCTTGCAATCTAATTCTATTTCATTTACCTTATTATATATATATATATAGGAAACTTATTATTTGAACTGCAAATAACAATGCAGACAAGGCAAAGTTTTCTGTTCATTGTTTGGCATTGCTTTTATGTACCCAACTTATTTGATGCATTAATCAAAAATACATTAATTTGTTTCATTTTCAAGAAATACTGGTACATATTAAAATTTTGATTCTTCAAGCTTCAATGTGATTGTCACTTGTTTTTTCCAGAATATTCTGCTTTTTAATTCAAGTTTAGTATGGTTAAAGTTGACAAAATCAGCCTTTTCCTGCATATGAAATTTTTTTGTGTTAAGCGGCAGTCCTGGTAATATTAGGCGTGCGATCGCACGCGCACGCCTCCACACACGCCTAAAACTTCCGAGGCGTGCTTTTTATCGCACGCGGAAAAAAATTTTGACTAAGTTTTTTTCTCGTACTTCTCCATGTGTTTCTTGACGAATGATGTCATGAAGAGAAATCTCTTCTGGTCTTTAGGGACCACGCCGCTTTCTTTGGGAGTGTAAGTACGATCATTCGCGTTCGAATTACGAAGTTGTTATTACAAACCTTTTGATTTTGGCGGTACAATTTCCATAGTTCTTGGTGTTAGAACAGTTGTGGATAAACTGCCTTTTAGGAATAGTGAATTGTCTAACTGATTTAAGGACATGTGTTACTTCTTTTATTATTTCTCAGTGTGAACGTTTTAAACAGTAGAAAAGGCATCAGATTTCTGTAAAATAGGTATGTGAGGTATGTTCAGTAACCTAACTTGAGTGATCACGATGGCGAATGGAAGTAGAGTCGAAGTTTCAACATTTTTAAGCTGGGGGAAATGCGGAATAATTGGCCATTGCAGCGAGCTTGCCGTGAAAGATGCATTTAAAAATTCGAAGTTCAAAAAGATCGAAGATTTTTATCATGCAAACTTCAATCTTTTGAAAGCATCAGGAAAAATCAAAAGCGAGGTAACTAATGCTGCTACAACCCTCAGTATCCAAGCATACACCCTGCCAAAGCTGAAAGGAACCCGTTTCGTTGGACATCGATTGATGGATGAGGAGAGCGAAGAGGAAACTGAGTCAGAAAACATTTAATTGGCTAAAACGATCAAGAGACACATGTTTGTATATTGTTTTAGAACATGAGTTTATTTATAGTAGAAACAAATTAGATTTCCGTTATGTTGTTAGCTAGAAAGATTTAATCGTTTTCGTGGAATTTACAATTGTTTTCTTTCTTTTGTGTGCTTTATCTTGATAGCATTTCCAAGGGTCATATCATTCTTTAAAAATCTCATATGCTTTTGGTAAAAATATTTTGTTTTCAAAAAACATCCTCGAAAACTCTGCAAAAATTATCTGGCTTACACACATTTTGTACGCTTTTTTGAAAGAGTGATATACCCCTTGAGCATTTCCACAAGTATATATGATAATTAAGGTTATCAGGACTTCATAAAAATTGAAAAAGCTACATTTTATGGATCGCACGCCATCGCACGCCTAAAATTTTCAAGGCGTGCGATTACCAGCACGCCAGAAAATTTCATATTACCAGGACTGCAGCGGGTGAGTCAACAAAATGTATAGGCACCATTTGTCAAATTCCTCTAAACTGATAATGTTTGTGTAGCCAACAGTCAATAGTTTGTGAAAATCGGTTGTATCGTTCTCAAAATACAAGCGATTTTATAAAAATGCTTCATTTCAAAATCCTTCAAAACAGGCCTAAAATCTTATTCCAACTTCCCCAGAACAAGATTTACATTAATATTCAGAACAAGATTCAGATTCGGAAAAAGTTCATAATATACCGGTCTGCAGAGTATGGCAGTTCTCAACAAGATCTCGCACATGCAGACCAACAGAGCATTGGCGTGTCAGTGTGCAGGGCCTTTGGTTCTTTTGTTTTTAAAGTAGAGAACAAAAGATCTCGTTCAAAATCGGTGTGCACACAATAATTTAGTAAAAAATCTTGTGCGTGCAGTTGCCACACTCTGCAGACTGGATAATATAATAACAATAACGCAAAATGTAAAAATCAGATACAAACTAAAACCAATTTACTGATTAGAACACTGCACTGGCGCATTAGCTATCTTTTGAGGGGTCCCACAATTTCATACCTCTGGGGGGGGGGGCTTTCCAGGAAAATGAGGAATAGGTCCAAGAGTGAGCTAAGAGCATCAAGTAGACCACCTAGTCAGTCCGGTAAAAGGTCTAGATTCATTAGCAACTAACCGATCGATTAGTCACTAACCGATCAACGAGCAGCTGTAAGTGTACATGTAAATGTACTAATTGATTCCTTAGTCACTAACGGATTGATTAGTTGCTTCTATAACTAACCGTAATATATGTCACTTGAACTAGCGACTAATAGATTGATTAGTGACTAACTGATTGATTAGCAGCTAACCGATCGACTAGTAAATTTACTAATCGATTGCTTAGTCACGGATCGACTCTATTCCTCTCTATTTCTCAGCGTACCTCTCCTTCGCACCGGTAGAATTTTTTTTCACCCAGTGATATAGCGTTTTTTACATGCTGAATCCAGTGGAAGTATTTTTTGAGCTGCGGTTGTTTACTGTTTTCGCCGTACGCATAACCTGTATAGTTTGCTAATCGATCCGTTAGTGACTAAGGAATCGATTAGTACATTTACTAGTTGATCAGTTAGCTGCTCGTCGATCGGTTAGTTGCTAATGAATCTAGACCTTCTACCGGACTGCTAGTGGACCCTTGTAAATTTACCCCCATCTACTATATAAAAATATTAAAATTTCTCAATCAAAATCAATTTACTGACTAGAACACTGCATTATTAGGCTTCAGCTGCACAGCTGCCTTGGATCAACCTGTAGTATAAATATAAATAGACAAAAAAGCTTTCTGTTGAGGTGTACAATTAGTACAATTTCATGTCGCTCAAAACATTTTACTAGACTAGGTATATAAAGGGGCTGCTGCATAATCGTATACTCTTGGGATTTTCATTCAGTATTTTTTGTCAATTTTATATTTTCATGAGGCTGGATTGCTATTTGCTGATCATAATACGGCTTTTTAGGCCGTAAACGTTTGCTTTGTCGTTCCTTCTGCGTTTTTAGGCCTACTCGGACAAAGTCCAGCACTGGATCATTCTTTCCAGAAACGAATATCAACTCTACACTCACCTCTGTTATGACTTCTGCTATGTTGAGGAGCTATAAAATACGTTCACTAAGCAAAAATAATTCGATAAGGATGCTGTAGATCAACTTTGCGTATTTTTGCTGCTGCTGCTGCGTTTTGCCGCCATAGCAAAGAAATCGTGGTTGGAACGATTTGATGTTATCTATGTAAAACTCACGAAAAGCGCCGCATCTCTCTATGACCCTCCGCAGCCCCGCAACAAATAGGCATAAAAAATATCCACAATAATTTTATGTTTTGAGCCCAATACAACTCTTTTTCTTGCCAAACATTGTGCTGTATGTCAAAAAATGATACGTGGCAGAGGTAGAAATTATATCATAATTCTTACACCCAAAAAATAAGCAATAAATTAAGAAACTTTTAGTACTAAAAGCGGACATTTTCATTTGAAATAAGAAACTTTTAATCCAAGTTTCTTATAAAAGAAAAACGTGTATGGGGTGATACTCCCGTGATACTGATATATAGCTGATCTGAGCCTGTGGCACTCCGACTTGTGCCCTAAGTTAACTCTGAGTACTCATTCACCGACCTCGGGAGGATGGACAGATGCATTGGCTGTTTGCTTGTGTATAGTTCCGACGAGGGGTTTCGAACCCACGCGGGAAGACCTCACAACATTCGAACCGCAACACTGCACCTTATTTACTTACCCGCATCACCACTGACACTTGAAATTTTTTCCTGTTTCTCCAAAATATTAATTTCTTCTTTCTACTGCTTTTGACACTATGTTTTCAACGACATAAGAATTATAACTAACAACAACAGTAGTTAGTGAAGGCTGTAAAATATAGCAGAAGCTCAAAATATTACTACCAAGTTGGGCAAAGTGAGGAATTTCTACCCACATTAAAGAGGGGTGAAGCTGAACAAAAGTACGCTTCATATATCACAGCAAGCATTTCATCTCTTCGTCGAAATTTCATTGCATTACAACCATAAACGATCAACTTAAGTATTTAGCCTTGTTGGATTTCCACTGTACGTTTTCAACTGATTTAGACTAATTGGCAAACTCCGAAAGGATTTCTGAAAACGAAAGTTTGTGTTGCTTAACGACATAAAGGAATGTTCAGGTCTAAAGCTGGGTTTCAAAGGTGCAAAATATTGCACACGCTACATTTATCGCGGGCAACGCGGACGCAACCGATGGATAGTCGAGGGAACTTTTAAGAAACTCTTACAAAACATTTTGTACCCAGATAATGAGAGTTTTGAGAAACTTTCGATGCTTGATAAAAGTTTTAATATCTTAAAAAGATACGTGTATGCTTCCATAAGTTTGCAAAGTGCCATACAAATGTTCAGCTTTGCTCTGATTCTGCTGTGTTGTTTAACTGTAAAGGAGTGATTTCCTAACGGAGGACTTCTAAAAGATAAGATATTTTTCTGCGATATCCGGACAGAATGTGAAATTGATTTCAAGGAGCTTTAAAAATAGTATTTCAAATGTTGACTTGTCAAAATGACCAATCTATTTTTTCACAATGAAAACAAAATGTATATTTCTTCCATTTGTTGTTATTCGTACGTACATTAAACCCAGCATTTCATTTCTATTTCATGTACCTGCTACAGTGTAAGACAATAGTCATATCTCTTGCGCTAAAAGTAACGGATGTTATTCATAAATTCGTACGACGTTTTGGTTGATGTTATTGCTGGTAAACTTGCAAGGATGGCCCAAGTTGGATACAGGAATGAGAGCAAGGTTTATTGAAGAGCGAAGAGCACATCACGAAATCGTTCCTTCTGGCCACGTTGTATGTACGGCTCTTCCCATGCTTGAAGTGATTTGGTAAAGCACGAGTTGCGAGTTGCAACTACGAGTTGCGAGTTGCATTTGTTGTGTGAGTTGCGAGTTGCGAGTTATACTTAAAACACCAGTTGCGAGTTGCGAGTTGCATATAAAATGCGAGTTGCGAGTTACTTTTGTAATAAAACTTGCGAGTTGGAAATCCGAAAATGCGAGTTGTTTGAAAGTTGCGAGTTACCAAGATTTTCGAAGATTAGGCCTATGGTATTTTGCTGTTGTCGCATTTCACATGTTCGGGCTACCTACAGGGAAGACGTTGCTGCGATGAGTTTAACTGAGTCTGCTTTCACACTGATTTTTATAAGAAACTTGGTTCTGATCTTTGTAGTAGGGTTTTGTAACGTCGGACCCAATTCTTATATTTAAAGTTTCTTCAAGGGTTTCTTAAACTGAATTTCACAGTTTATCATAATTCATCGGGAACAGCTTTTTGAACCAGGATTTACAAGAAAGAACGAAATCATAAACAAAGATTATACTTTTTAGTATTATTTGGGTTGGTAAAACACTTTCTGTTTAGAAACACTTTGCAACTCATAATCAAAATTGAAAAAAGTTTCTTAACTTTGAATTGACCTATGATCGTTTCAGGTGGAGTTTCTTAATTTTCTAGCAGAGGCTACTACAGTTTCTCATAAGTGGTTATAAAAAAATGAGTGTACATTCATTCTTCACAAATTCTTTTGGTTTGATTCCCCCTCCCCATTTTAAACATTATAGGCCCAGCCCAGACCCCATTTATGATTGCTGTCCACTGGAATTATTCGCTTAGAGGTAAGCAATTTTTAAATTGGGTCGAGGCTGGGTTTATAAATAAAATGTATAAAGTGGGCAGAGCTCCAACGACAATACTTTTTTGGAGAATGAATGTAGTAGGGACAACTTTTTTAGCCTCAACTTCAAGGTTTCTTACAATTTGCCAAATTTAAACTACAATAAACTCAACACAAAATTATGTCTCAGCATTNAAAGGGGTGATTTCCTAACGGAGGACTTCTAAAAGATAAGATATTTTTCTGCGATATCCGGACAGAATGTGAAATTGATTTCAAGGAGCTTTAAAAATAGTATTTCAAATGTTGACTTGTCAAAATGACCAATCTATTTTTTCACAATGAAAACAAAATGTATATTTCTTCCATTTGTTGTTATTCGTACGTACATTAAACCCAGCATTTCATTTCTATTTCATGTACCTGCTACAGTGTAAGACAATAGTCATTTCTCTTGCGCTAAAAGTAAGGGATGTTATTCATAAATTCGTACGACGTTTTGGTTGATGTTATTGCTGGTAAACTTGCAAGGATGGCCCAAGTTGGATACAGGAATGAGAGCAAGGTTTATTGAAGAGCGAAGAGCACATCACGAAATCGTTCTTTCTGGCCACGTTGTATGTACAGCTCTTCCCATGCTTGAATGTGGCAATTTCATATATTTGTTATTTACTGTCGATCCATATGGAATGGTATGTTATTCGACGATGGCATGGAGCTGATCATTGAAGTTTTCGCGCCTTTTCTTGTTGACTAAATTATGTTGTCGCGAAGGAAGCGATGTGAAACTGCAGTAGATTGCGGCGGAAAAAGTGAATATTTGTTATCAAAACCAGTTGAGGTGAGTTTATGCACTAGTGCTGCTTCACATTTTCAGTTTGTGCTCCTCTTTTTGGTAATTTTTGTGGAATCTGTTACCCATAAAGGCCCATGAATGGCTGCAATGAGTTTCAAAATGCCACAGATCGGCTATTTGTTGCGATCGCACGGCGATGCTGAAAACACTTATGGTCCAAAGCATGGAGAATCTTCTCCAGTTGAAATTTTGATGAAAATCGCTTTACCCGAGCGTGCAATCTTTTTTTGGGATGGTGGTGAAAACGGTCAAAAATGGCCTAAGCCTTGCTGCGAAACGCGGAAGTAAGTACAATGACGGCACCTGATTGGTCAATTTTAGGAGAAAATGTGATCTGATCAGAGCGTGGAGCAGAACCCCAGGGGAGATTTGGACAAAAGAAAAGATTTGGAGGCTATGCTCAATTCCACGATCTTTCAAGATCTAACATCGATTTCATAAATTCCAAGCCAAAATAGAAAAGAATCAATTTTTATATGCCTGATTTGGAGTTCTTTCCCCTATTTTTGATAGGTTTTTCTCACTTTCGAGGACAAAATTGTTTGTTTTTTATAGAACAAATGAGTTTGTTTGCAGCGAAAACTAACCAATTTTGCCGTTATTTCGATAACAACAACAAGTGTAGGGCAAACCTAATTCTTACCTTTTGCCAGTTTTCGATTATTATAGACCAGCGCGGCGGTTACCTATGGACAACCTTTTTTAACCGACTTCCTCGTGGCAAATGCAGGGGCCAATCAGTTGCCGTTTATGCTTATCAAGGCCTATCAAAGTAATAGGAATGTTAATTGACCTGGTTAATGTTCCCTGTTTATTGGTGGACTCACAAACTGGACAGGAAAGAAGCAAGTAGTTTACAACGCATATGCATTCGGTCTTAACCAGCTATACATGCTTGTGAACGCAACCAGTGAAATTGATCGCTTAGTAGAGAGCTACACAGTAATCAAGTAATAAAGACTGGTCGGTGCATTGATATTTAAAGGCCAATTTAAAGAATAGAGAGATCAATTGAAAGAATGTGTTGAAGTCTGACATTCATGGCAAAGTACTGTAATGAGTTATTATGAATAAAAACTAACAGGGATACCAACAAAACAGCGACTTATCGACGTACTCTGCCGTCAAACATAGATTTGAGAGCTGTCTTGGCAGACGCTAACACTGTCAATCACCAGCAAACAATATTAGAGTTTCTTCGCTTGTAACAAGAACAAGAATGTCGTATAATCACCCGTATGACGACCAGAGAACTGTCGATGAGGACTCTGCCTTGAGTCAATGCCAAACAAAACAGACTGATGGTAAGGCTGTCAATTCATTGCCTTCTTACACGGCTATGATAGCCCAGGCCATTTTGAGTAAAAGCTCACAACGAAGTGCTTTGAGCGAAATCTATGAATTTATGGAAAGAAGATTTTCACCCCTGAAAGAGAAAGGCAACGGTTGGAGGAATTGCGTTAGGCATACCTTGTCTCTTAGTGATTGTTTTTTGAAACTGCATAGGCCAGAAAATGGACGAAGCTGTCACTGGGCAATACATCCGACATATCTGCCACGGTTTTTGAGAGGGGACTACCGAAAAAGACGGCAAACTCGTGCCAGAAGGAACGCCCAAAATGCTCCCCAAGAGCAGCAGTATCCATTTCAGAGGATGATTTACGAAAGAGAATCAATGCCTTCTTACGACAGCCGGATAATGCATATGTCAAATGGTACTGGTGCAATGCCTGAAGAAGGGCCGGAGCATGCTGAGAGGCATCATCATCATCATGTGCCTACTTGCACTGCAATGATCTCCCCTTATAATCAAATGCCTCAAGGGTATGGATACATGCATAGTCAGCGCCATGAACAGCCAAATATGTACTATCAACCGTATGTTAGAGAATATAAGCCACCCGGTAATATTTATCCGCAATATAATCATGGCCATAGCGGCAACAGTAGTCAATATCAGCATTGATAACTAACATTTCCAGAGCAGTTCTTCTACTAGAATAGGTAGATGAAAACGTTTGTTTGTCATCTTATTTCATTTCGAAAAATTTAAATACAAATAGCTTCTAAATATTCATAACAATAAACGAAGCTAATCAATTTCGAAAATATTTACAATGGTATGCATAACTAACTTGATGAAACTAATTTAGGGTTTTTGATCAAGTTGTATTTCTCAAATTGACATGCATTGCAGTTGCATTCCACCCCATCCCATTTGTTTATTAATCTCTTGAAAATGTGTATTTTTTGGAGCAGACTTCATTTCATTTGGGAGACCATTCCATATCTGAGGCCCCAAGGTTCGTATGCTATTAGTGCCAAAATTCGTTTGATTTGATCTACCGGGTGTCCCAAAAAAAATGCTACAGATTTGGGCTAGCGACAAGAATTTAGGTCGAATAGGTCCCTAATAATTTTTGAAGTAATACTCGATAGTTAACTTGAAGATAAATACCTTGTTTGTTTATATTGGTGCATTGAGAGTTGAAATATCAATCTTACAAGTCCAAATTTGCTTCCACCTCCAAACCAGAGCTTTTGGGTTTTGGCCTAAACTAAATGCGCTGTTTTGAGGAATTTTCTTGGGGCACCCTGTATGATGTAACAAATCATGTGGATTTCTCTGAGAGTGACTCAGGTTAGTAGATGATTTAAAAGAAAATATGTTTTGCATAAAGACAGGATTTAGCTGCTTTACTGTTTTGTAGATTTCGATACAGAGACAGGGGCGTCGTGGCACCTGTAGATTAGGGAGGGCCAAGCTCCAAGATTTTCCGAAAAAAGTCGAAAGTTTAATAATGCTTTTCTTGGTTCATGAGATACTGGATATGTTTGTCATTTGACTTTACGTGAGATGACTTGAGACATTTAAGATGGATGGAGGATGGTTCATCATCAAAATTAAAGAGAAACCACAGAAGCCTTCGAGTTTAGGGAACTAGAACAGTTGATTTATCCAATTAAAGTAAATTAAAGAACAGAACAATCAAAGTAAATTAATAAGCCTGTGAATGTCCTTTGATTTACAGTTTTGCTTTCACAGTATCAGCAGTTTTCGCGAGAGTGGTGATATTGCGAATGCGTCAGTGACTGCATCGTAATCGATCAGCGGCGTAGCCAAGACAAATTAACTGGGGGCTAATCAAACGAAGCCCAGAAAATTTTTTGAGGACACGCCCTTTACTTTGGCTTAGAACGCTTCTCTCGACCCCATGTTTGCCGGTATCAACATAGAACTTTTCACCATTTTGTAAAATATTTTTAGAAGTCAGCATCCATCCCCAGGAAAATGTTTGATAAACAAAATTTTCTTTGGCTTAGAATTCCTTTCTCCATCCCATCTGAACCAATGCAATTGGAAACTTTGACAATTTTTTAACAGTTTTCTATGAATCACCATCTTTGGGAAAGTTTTTGCGTAAAGACCTTATACTTTTTCCTAGAACGCCTCTCGCAATCCAGTGTTTGCATGACCCCGAAATGGAAGCTTTGAAAATTCTGTGATAGTACGTCTGGAAAATTTTTAAAAATACCAACCGTTACTTTGGCTTAGAATGACTCTCCCGGTCACCTTCCTGCATTTCTTGGAAAAATTCTTACACACCCTACCTATATCCAGCTACTTTCTCCTCGTTTTTGGAAGAATCTCGAGGACCATCTTTTCACAGAAGCGGGGACCTGATCACTTTTGATTTCTATAAACAAATAAAGATATTCTGCCTTTTGAAGTCAATGATATCCGAATTTAGTTCAATTTACAAATTCCAGAGCACGTTAAGACTAAAAAGTGCATTTCACCCCCTTTGGTTTAACAGACAAAAAAATTCCGAGAATTTTCCGACGAAGCACTCATATTTCCGAAAATCCGATGATTTTGAAAATAGGGGGGGCCATGGCCCCCCCTGCCCCCCCGGCCACGACGCCCCTG